>JAQPZY010000499.1:132500-200635 GCA_029931535.1 Margaritifera margaritifera
GACATCTATCTTTAGTATCAACGACAATCTGAGTGACATCTGTCTTTGATGTCAAATAACATGTTAAAATGGGAATGTTTGAATACATTTTCCACCTTTAGGCCAAAGAATTGCACATATCTCATTTAGTAGTTCATAAAAGTGGCGAATCATGATTTCACTGTTACCCTCTGTACGACGTGAAACAATTACAAGCAACAAAGACATAGTTGCATCAGATTGTATACTACAATTCAAAAGTTGTATTTGGGTTGCAGTTAACTTTTTAGTCAACTTAAAAACTTCCCATTGATTAATTTTGATATCGAATTATACATACATCAGTCTCATTTAACCCTTGTTTCCAAAACTACTCTATTGTTTTCATTTAAGTATATAGTATTTAACATATCCAACACTGAAAATGAAAAAAAAAATAATGTATATCTTTTTTTTTGTTGTTGTTGTTGTTGCAATAAACGGATTTTTCCTCATGGTTGCTGATATACAGACGGATAATGCAAACGCGAGGATTGTTCAGGATCAAAATTTACATCCTTAGATTTACCCTTTTTTCGAATACATATACCAACTGCCTAATTTTCTTACTAAACTGTCTCGGGTATTTGACAGATTGCAACACTGAATTATAGAGAAATCCTTTAAAAATCTATTATAACTCACTTTGTTTAGCTATTTCTATTGATGTCTTTCTTGATTTCCTCCAAATGCGGGCTTGTTTCCTTTAATGCAGATACAATTAAGAAATTTTCGTTAAATCTGTGTGGTCACCCTATGGACCCCACAGCCCAACCCCCACCCGACACACACATTTTTTGTGAAGATTTGTGGACCCAAACCCAAAGATGGCGTCTAGACGCTAGTAACGGCACTCATCTCGTCCCTTTCTCTAAATCGCAAATATGTATTATTTTTGGGTCTGACTCAAATGGACGAGCAGTGGTCGAATTAGACTTGGGTGATGATTGTCTTATTAGGGACTCAGTGAAACATGTCAAGCTTATCGAGTTAAATTTTACTAGACTTAGAGTCACGATTAAATTTGTTGAAATCATAATTCCGCTAAATGAGCAGTCACAAAAATAAAGATATTTCATAAACAAAAAGGGATGGAAAATCTGGAAATGTTGTGTAATTATAGTCAAAAGGTAATTTTAGAGATGCTAATTCATGTATCTCTAGTCTTCTGTCTCAGACTCGAAAGTATTAAGAATTCTAGACCAGGTTCCAGTTTCTCCGACATAAGTCTGAAACTTATGTTTGGACTAAATAAACATTTATTTGTTCAATTTTATGCTTGACTTATATTTCAGCCAATTATATCTCTAGATTCTAGACTTAAGTTAAAGTCAAAACTTAATTTCTGTTGGTAATATACAGGTCAGGTATTTGTTCCCACTACGACTTTTGCTCCTCATTCCGACGAGCAAGTGTGCTTATGGCATGGTTATGCATACGTAATTGGTCATCCGTGTTACGTCGTTCATCCATCAATTAAATGTTAGTTTGCTTTTGCTTTTGTTTTTGTTTTGTTTTTCTTTTGCTAGAGTCAAGATTTTGATTTAAAGTCACAACTAGAATTCAACCAATCTTGGTTTATGCCAAGCCTGTATCAATATGATATATGGTGAAATCAGTACGCTTCTTTGCAAATAGCTACTTTTCAGTTTTGGGAAAACAGTTTTAATTTGTTGCGGTAACATAGAGTAGGACTGATAAAGTACTACGGGATTGAGCGTAAATCTAATATGCAGTAAACATTAACAAGCAATGAGAATGAGTAACTTAGTTGTTAGAGCTGATCAATTTATCTCCGTAAACTCACTGATGTGTCAAAAGCCTAAAGATATAAAATAGGCGAAACAAGATTTCACTGTTAAACAGAATTACTACCAACGGCAAAACCATAAATACTGGTATATGTCAAAGTAATCAATCAGGTCGCTGTCCTACTTTACACGCGCGACACCTGGCGACCAGACAAAGGGAGATAGGTTTTTAGAAATAATTTAGGTATCTGCAAAAAAGAGTGTTATGGGCGACATCTGCGCAGATTAGTGTGTGTTTGTGATTTATAAAAATCTTAGTAGGAGAGAGAGAGAGAGAGAGAGAGAGAGAGAGAGAGAGAGAGAGAGAGAGAGAGAGAGAGAGAGAGAGAGAGTCAAACTGACCTTTGATACAATGAATCAGTCAACAAATTCTCTCCAAAACGAATGTATATCCTTTTATTGAGGTTTTACCCAAAGCACACGGACTACAGTACCCTGTCAGGAATCATGGCGCACTCTGCAGTTTCAAATTTACCTGCCACCATGACAGCATCATTGAAACAATCACAACGATAACCTTAGACTGAATTTTCTGACTCACCTTTTCATAACCGGATGTTCAATTTTCATTGATGTATTGCGTCATTTTTAAAACTAATATTAATGCTTCGTTGTGTTTCTTTGGCTACATGACATTACATCCTTTTCAAGAAACTTAGTGTATGTCACCACTGCAGAATGAGAATCATCCCATGTATGCGCGCGCTTCCATAACAGTAAAGTAGCGTGTATTACTGCGCGGTGTTCATGTTTCATTCAAAAAACTTATCTTTTATGTAAAAGTGCACATTTATCCACTCTTAATAGCATTGTTTTATCATGTACTAGAAATTTAATGAATCACAAGCGACTCCAAAATGAATCTATATCCTTATTTTTAGGTAGTATCCATGGCTGATCGGTCACAATAGCCTGGCAATAATCCTGATGCACACTGCGCATTTCAAATTTAGCCGCCACCATAACAGTAACATCGACTAAGAGCAATCACAAGGATCACCTTAGACGGAATATTTCTTGCTCATAATTGTATTTTCAATTTTCATTGATGTATCACATCATTTTTTCCTTATATTAATATATTTCTTATATTTTTTTTTAGTGTTTCTTTGGCTACATGACATTCCATCCTCATTAAAAAACTTAGTTTATTAGCAGTAAAGTAGCGTATATTACTGCTTGGTGTTCAGGTTTCAATCATACAATGAACGACTTGTAAAATGTTCAATAAAACGTTGAAATAATTGTTTGTTTCAATTTGTTATTCCTATAACATAACAGAACGATTAATATGCTTATTTTATAGCATATACTAAAAAGGTTATTGACTGAGTATTAAAAAATATTGGACCCTCGTTCATGTTGCGCAGAATGCCTTTGCAAGCTCGGGTATTCTACGTCACATGTCGTCGGGCCCAATATTGTTCAATACTTAGTCAATAGCATATACTTAAGACATGACTATTGTGTTATTTACCTTAATTTCCCATGTCATAATTTTCATATATGTAACACGTGTAATAGCACCACATTATTGTCATACATGATGCCATAAGGTCATGCAAAGGAAAGGCGTAACAATAGGCATTTGAATGTATTTTAAAGCAATTTCTCTACACTATTCTGGTTTGGTAAAATATAACCAGTATTTATGGTCAATCGATAAATAGAATCTAACATTTTTGTTCCTTTTAAATAAAATTAAAGAAAACTCGTAGAATAATTTCAATCTATTGCTCGTTCAGGCTCGCAAACGATGGAAATTATTCGACTAGTTTCATAAACTTAATTTGAAGGAGCACTCATGCAAGATCTTCTTTTTATCACATGACTACTGTGTTATATGCGTTAATATACCCATATCGTTATTTTCATATATGAAACACGTGTAAACTACTGTACAGATCTTTATTCTTCCTGCCATTAACCAGAGATGCTCTTAACTTGCATGAATCAAGAGTCAATTTTTAATGCACACATAAATGAAACTTAAAGACAACAAGGTCTTGCTACTCAATATTTAATTTATTTGGATCATTTCTCTATATGTTTCTGATAATCAAGACGATAATAACACTTTAAGGAAAAGAAAAAAAAAAGCATGGTCACCTAAACATATTGATTTCTACCAACGTTGTGATAAACAGATAACGTTTGAATATGTATTTTATTGCAGTTGTAATGCTTTGAAGTGTTTATATTGTATATAAATATCTTTCAGACGTGAGCAAAGTGTGAGAGAAGTTATAAAAATTTAACTAAATAAATGACAACACGTGGAAAATATTAAACTCTTCACAAACAAGAAGAAAAAACAACCTCAGGGTATTAAGAATCTAAATTCAACACATCATTGTATTACACACACTCCAAGTTCCATAAAACCTAAGCAAAATTTACATGCTGTTATACATAGGATTTGACAAAATGCTTTAATAATCTAGCTGATTTATGTATCGTTCGATGTAATAATCAAAGAAGATGCAAAGAATTTTGTTGTAAACAATCTTGGAAGAAGGTTGAGTTAGGACTTATGCTTTTCCTACGGAAGTGGTGATATTTTTAAGCTGAATGGTTACAATATTTTCATGACGCTTAAAGACTTGTGGGTACTAACATCTATAAGAACAAAAAAAAAAAAAAAAATAAAAAAAAAAAGCAATGCATATTGCATGAAAACCTGAGAAAGTTAAGATCAGGAGAAACTAATGCACACAAAAAAATGGTAATGAAGCTGTACAGTTTATTGTACACTCAAAGAAATTTTGAATTACACACGATTTTCAGATACTGAGAAATTATTGCTCGTTAAAAAAGGTTTGCTCTTCCTCAGGATTTGATATTCATAATCACATTGGAAACAAATAAACAAAGATAGAAGATAGAAGGTGTAAACCATGATTATGAATTGGAGGATATTTTTCGGATAGTTTTACTTCTGAGCTATTATTTAATCATGTAAGCGATAATTACAGACATGGAATTTCTTTCTTTTTTAATTATATCAAAAAAGAGAGAATTATTGTTATCACTGCTACTACGACCTTAACAAATTAATACTTGATTCATTAAGAATGAGTTTAAAAGAAGTCTTGATACTCTGCAAAAAGGACAGAGAAATTGATTCTGAGAAGTATTTCAATCCAGCAACAGAAAAAATAATGGTTACTGTGGAAGTATTACCTAACATGTTTTATTTTCAGGAGTATATGCTAGATAAGCAATTTACGGAAGCAACTAAATGTTTATGCGATGAACAACAAAATGACATATTATTAGTGTAAACAATTTGTATACTGATCACCATTGTTTATGGCTGGACGTAAGAAACACACAAGATAATAGATTGCATGGAACAAGACATAATTAGCAAATGTTCAGCAAGAAATATACCTACAGATAAACAGAACATAAAATGTTCATGCACACAAGATGCATATATATATATATATATATATATATATATATATACATATATATATATATACATATATATACATGTATATATATATATGTATATATATATATATACATATATATACATTTATATATATATATGTATATATATATATATATATATATATATATATATGTTCCTGATGCACAGGTAAATGTTTTGAACAATCTATTAAATCTGTTCTCTTCTTGGGACTGGCGAAACCTGTTTTAGAGTCCTGCCGTCATGTTTAATATATGCGTGTTAGAAATTTCGAATGAGAAAGTTTGCACTAGATTTGATTAAAGCAGAATGTACAAATCTTTTTGATTTTATTGTAATTAACTGTCCAACCCTTGTGTACAATAAGGTTTACAACAGATAATGATCTTTAAGAGAAAACAATTTGATTAGAGTCGATCCTGGTGATAAATTAGATAAAATGCCTATAATTTTTAATTAGTGTATACTATGAAACTAATACTTTGTTTCTTATAGTCAACTATGTTATTTTAGATGAATATTAAGGTCAATGTATCTATAAATCTTATTTTTAGTTTTATTCCCACCTGAACAAACAACTTGAAATGACGATAGTGAATAACATATCTTTCTTTGCTTTCTAACGTGTTATAATTTAGATACTGGATCTTTTGTATCTTTTTTATCTTCTATCAATCTCTGATATTCTAACTGACCTTATAATGTTTTCTACTGATTCATAGACATTGACTGATATATTAATTCATTTTTTGTTTTATTTTATATATTTATTAGGCAGCTACGTTTATCAAGGTACTATGTTTGTGGTTTGTACGGATGATCCTTAAATTGATTTAAAATAGGTTCTATTGCATACCAAAATATCTATTGTCATTATTTCGAACTTTAATACACGCTTTTTATAAAAAAAAAATGTATCTATTCTGGGAAATCTATGTATGACTTTCCTGTTGTTGGTCTAAATCTATCAACATGTGAAGTTAAATAATTATCTTATTAAAAATCAACATGTGTCTGTACTTATTTGCTAATCAAATTTTGTATCCTGTATATCAAAAAGATCTTCAACTTTTCTTTCTATTTCATTTTTGTTTCATTGTTTTTTTAGATGGTGTTCTATGATACCAGTGTACATAATAACGATGCTGTATTCCATCTTCATCTTTTCCCGTTCTGGCGAATTGAACAGGTAAATCTAGCTGGGCTTATACTGAATCTACGTGTTTAATATTTCTACTTATTTTTTCCTGTAAGTATATTTCAATTTCCTTCAAAAATAAATAAACCTTTTCTTTGTTTGTACTCCAGCTTGAAATGTATATTTGTGTTACGTTTTTTTTAATGCGTTTCTTAGATTTCTTGTTACCTTTTTTTAGTTTCATTAACAATTCTTTTAATTTCTCTTCTAGTTAGAAGACGAATTAGAGGAGGCTGTAATTTCCTTCTTTCATATTTTGCTGCTTTTGTATCAAGCGAATTCTGTTCCATTTACACAGTACTTTTTTCTTTCAGTCAAACTTTCTGTGAAAAATCCTTTTCTTATAAATAGTGTGAAATCTGCTTTTTATTATAGAATATTCAGCATCCTTTTATACATTTTCAACCTTAACAGGTATTTTTTTTTTATTCTCCGATTTTCTTCTCTCCTCCTGTATAATACTATTGCGATTTTATTATATTTGCACAATCTTTACATTGTGTGTAGTGAGTATTTCGACGTTCCATTTCATCATTAGACTTAATTTGATAAGGCGCATAACATTGGTACCATTTATATAGTGTAACTTATCTACACATAACTACCTCTTTAGTTTTAGTGACAAAACATTTTCTTCCGGCTCTCAACCATTAAAAGATTGATCATACCAACATATATTTTAGCCATTCATTTTGTAATTTTTTTTAAAAATAGTTTTTGCAATTTTCTAAATCTTGAAGATATCATCTCGATTACCATATAGAGATATTTCCTCTTCGTAAAATATCCCACCCCCCCACAATATTTGCTCCCCTTAAGTCTTCTAACTT
The DNA here is from genome assembly GCA_029931535.1 of Margaritifera margaritifera. NCBI lineage: Eukaryota > Metazoa > Mollusca > Bivalvia > Unionida > Margaritiferidae > Margaritifera > Margaritifera margaritifera. The sequence goes on from JAQPZY010000499.1 coordinate 139,797, forward strand.
ATATACTACATGGTCTCCTAAAATTACTTCTCCGATTATAAAAGTCTCTTCCGTGAAATGAGAAAGATAGCCTTTAGGAAACATATACTTATATTTAAAAATCCTGACTTTCTCACCTATTTGAAATTTGGTTTTGTAATATATCTGCCCATTTTCTGGTTTTATTTTCAGTAAAAGACTTATACATCCTAGTCTTATTTCGATTAAATTTTTCCACCAAAGATGCTTTGTTATATGAGTTAGTGGAAAAATGCTCAACATTTTCTTTCTCCAATAATTCCTTAACCTTTACGTTATAATTCTTTTGCTTCAGTGAACTGTATTTTATCTGTTTTTTTTCTCTCAAATATTACCCCGAATGCATCATGTATGTCATCTCCCTCTTTTGTTTTCACTTCTTTTTTTCCCCAGTCATTTTTTGGAACGACATCTATTTCTGTCGAAATATATCTATAACCATTATTAAACTAGTACAATGCTTGTAAGCTAACTGTATCTGCATGGAGGTGAGAATCTGCATGACTAATATAAGCCCTTCTCTTTCGCGTGTGTGTGTTTGCGTTGGTGTGTGTGTGTGTGTGTGTGTGTGTGTGTGTGTGTGTGTGGTATTCATTGTGTAATGTGTAAGTAGACTGTTTTATCATCCAATCTTTAAGTTCGTAATATTTTATAGGACTTAAAGATTGCTTCTTATCAAGTTTTATTTGCCTCCACGATTGATTAATATTCGCATAAACAACCGAGCTTTTAGGATCGTTGTATAGAGCCCTTAAATACCTTTCTTTGTCAGGGCATGCCAATTAATTATATAAGTTTGATTACCTTATTAACGCTACTCTAAAAATGTCTGATTAATCGTGGGGTGATATACGGTATGAAGCACATGTCTCATTGATCAGTCTATTTACTCCTGTCGTCCCGTTTGCCATGCCTTGTTTACGAGACGCTATGCGAACTATACATGTATACAGGACGGAATATTTCATAGGCCCCATTCGTAAAGCAACCGTACTTTTAGGGTCGTAATATAGATACTTTAAATACTGTTCTTTGTTAGTGTATATCATTTAATTATATAGGTTTTATGCCATTCGAATTAGTTGTTATAGCAACAATAACCATGCATGCTATGCTCAAAGATCTGGTATGAATATCCAGCATGCGTATGCCCCGATATATACGGTATTAAGAGCGTACTTATTAATCAGTTTTGGAGCTGTATAGACAGAATGTTTATTCACAATATATTATATACTTGGTTTTATTGGAGATATTGCTTTGGTCAAGAAAATAAAATTTTATAAATTTTTGTGATGATAGTACGGAGACGGGATTTCAGGGCTGAGACTTTAAGCAGCGAGGACTGCTTCGCTGTATACTAAATAAATACGTGTTATTATTGATTGGTATGAATTTTAATGTAAGTGACTTTACCGATAAATCTGTATAGGTGATAGTTTCACACCCGTAGACGTGTACTTTAGTTGTTTACAAGACATCTACCGTAGGTGGATTTTATTTAACGGATGTATAGTATGCACATTTATTACCTGGAGATATTTATGAGCCATCGAAAAATAAGTTGCATAAAACTATCGTACGTGACTGGACTGCTTTGTTGTAGATATTACCAATAAAAAAAGTTATTTATTTTCACAAGGTAATAGGCGAAAAGTGTATTGAATCCTCATTATCTCATACAAATTATAATATTATTACCTGAGTGAAATGGGCCAATTGCTCGAAGCGTCAGACTTCTAAGCCAAAGGTTGCGGGATCGAACACAGGTTTCCGCCTAAAATATTTTGCATATATAAGTATTTACTAAGATATTGCATAAAGCTGGACACATTAAAGGCAGATAAAACTAAATCAAAATAAAACGATCCAAATAAAAATAACATAAAAATAAATCATGCATGACAGAATCTCGCGTATGAAGACAACTATGAAAAATATGCTGCTAAAGTATGATGAAGCATGACACAGAATCACGTGCATGCAAAAAGGGAGCACAAAATTACGATAGCGGAGAGCAGGAAATAAGATCTGCAAAAAAAACGGCCTCTCCCCTGTGGGCACGTTCTTTATTTCCTTTGTCTATCTACAGGGGAGAGGCTTTAGGCATTAAGGTGTTCATGTTCATAAAAATAATAAGATTAAATTATGTAGTTAATTATGAAGTTAATAAAACTATAACAGCTAATTTGACTACCCCAGGCTTTTTCATATGAACATTTCGGGAGCAGTGGCCTAGGTGGCGCCGGTTTCTTTCTTTTGACAAATAGTATTTTTAAGACCAGGTCAGAAGTTGATTTGCCCTGGACGAAGGTCAGTGGTTTGAGGATTTTATAAGAATAATTTAAAGGCCAGTGGCCTATGAGTAGTTGTATGGGGCACTCTAGACTCAAATGGGAATTAACATTACGCTGTAGGTTTACACTGGGGGTCACTCTGGACGCAAACGGGAATGATAATGTTCAAAATGTCCATAGGTTTAATATGGAAAGGGGACATTCTAGCCTCATCCAGCACCCGCTTTTTGATTACAATCCTGCACACACCCCACTATCTAACAAAAAAGGGTAGTATTGTTATGGACACATAATGCCCTCACACAAACATACTATACTATCACGCAAGCAGGCAAGGGTAGTTGTTTTTATAGACACACTATACCCACATACAAACATAAGAGAAGGGATAAGGGGTATTAAGATTTACTTGCAAACATAGACATAGACATAGACATACACAAACATACAAAAACATAAAACACAGATTGGCAAAATGTTTTAGTAGTATCTTGCATTTCTAATTTCTAGAGATCTGGGTGACCCTGAAAAGGGCCGTTGATATATGCGCACCAGCGTTCCTACGATTTACCATTGTGGAACAGTTCAAGTACAATACCTATGGCTGAAACGAAGACAATATATTAGGGTGCGCCTGTCGCGGATACACCGTATATTCAGAGTGATAGTACAATGACTACGACTACTACTGCTGCTGTAATTAGTCTTTTTTTTTCCAGAAGAGGATGAACTCAATTTAGCTTTGGCTGATTTCCTATCGTATCCGCAAGAATGTTTGCCTGTGACGATAGTACCACCCTCAACTCCCTCTCCATCATTACCAGTGTATGATGATTTCAGAAAGAAACAGAAGGAAGAGTTGGAGAGTCTTTTGCAACAGCAACAACAAGCAAGAAGATGAAAAAAGAAAGCGAGAAGAAGAAGAGAAGGGGAATGCTATGAATAGTGAATAAAAGGAAGAGAATGAAAATAAAACGGTGAGTTTGTTACAATACATTTTGGCAGAGTTAAAGCACATGAGAGAAACGTATCAGATTTCTTTAGCTCAACGAAAATGAAAGAGACCTTCACGATCCAAGACTTTTAAACCTTCTATAACTGCATCAACTCTCACCACCACTACGTCGTCCGTAGGAGCAGCATTTACCACTGACAAAGCAGTAACAGCAGCAGGAGTAGGACTTGGCCGTGGAAAAGACAGTTACAGCTGATTATGTCAAATTCATAAGTGTTTTAGTTATTCAAAAAAAAAAAAAAAAAAAAAAAACCGCCAACGGTCTTTTTCAGGGCCACCTATATATCTTAGAAAAGAGATACTACTCAACGATTGCCAAATCAAGTAAAATTATATCTCTCCATGATACAATGTATGCGAATGTGAGAATGTCTGAGGATCTTATCCATACTAAAAGAAGAAGAACGCTCCTCCTCCTTCTTCTTCTTGTTCTCTTTTTTTCTTGTGACACTCTGAAGACCAATGTCCTTTTTCTTGACATTGATCACAGGTATCTATACTTTTGTCTCTCTTTCCTCCTGTCTTAGTATATGTTCCTTGTCTTTGACGTTTTGACACAGCAAGTATCTTGAGTTTATCTTAAGTGGAGTAGTCCGTAGTTTATTTGGAGGTGTACTTTCGAATGAATCTCTGTAAATCTCTGACGAGAAGGGCGATCTGTTTTGACTCTTCCATCTTCACAGACTGAATATATTCTCTTACGGTGAGAAGCTCTATATATAGGGTGAGAGTGTGTACCCTAGTCAAATCAAATTTTGAATCAAGATGAAACGATCTCACCTTGCTGAGAAAAACCAAGAGACGACGACAACTACTTTCGGTGTCGCCTCATACGCTAAGTGAAATTTTAGCACAAGTGCATGCCAGTGATTTTGAAGATAACATGAGTGAGCCTGAACCAGTACCATCTGCCTCTACCATAAGACAAAGAGAGTCAAGATCAGCTAAGAAAGAAACTCGTTCAGTACCTCCCGAAGATTATTTTCACATTCGAGAGACGCACGAAGTGACTTCCAGAAAATTTCGAACGACAGCTTACGCCTACACGGTGAAATTTAAAGACTTCAAGTCACAAGTGCCACCAGACAAAGCAGCGGATTTCATTTTTGTATGCGATTTATTTTTAGAAACATTGAAACGGCAATGCCAAGCTAAGGATGTCGATCGTTTGAGACTATCCATCAATCACGACAATTTAAAGTCTCCTGTGTGGATCGATTTTTAGTACACCGGCAGCATTAACATCCTTCCAAAATTATCGGCAAAATTCAACACGTTCAACAATCATACCCCCTCAATTCTATCTCTCTTCAGCCGTCTATATTCCCCCAAAGTTCTGTGCTGGCTCTATGTGAAAATAAAGACAAGTAGATACAACATGCTAGAAATGGTGGAGAAAAGAAAATTGGAAGTCCTTCCGTGGATGGTTGAGATTTGGAAAACCCACAGATCGTGTACGAATTTCAAGGTTGTTTATTTCACGGATGCCCATTTTGTTTTCCTCAACGAGACCTGAAAAGTTCTTTCTCAGAGTTCACCATGAAAGAGTTGTATGAGCAAACATATCAACGACGCCTGAGTTTAGAAAGTAAAGGATAATAAATGAGAGAAATGTGGGAACACGACCATGATCGACATTTTAAAACCGATCCAGAATTTAGACGCATTGCCGGAAATTACAATGTGGTGAATATCGAACCTTTAAATCCACGCAACAGTTTGTTTGGAGGACGAACCAATGTGACACGCTTGCTGTACGACGTGGACGAATCTCAGGGAGAGCAAATTAAATACACCGATGTGTGTTCCTTGTATCCTTGGGTGTGTAAGTATGCTCGATTCCCTATCGGTCACACGGAAATGTTGACAGAATACATCTACGTGAAATACATTTATCATTACGAATACTTGAACAAATGCAAAGTGTTACCACCGACGAACTTGTTCCATCCATTTTTACCTCATAATTGCCAAGGAAAACTAATGTTTCCTTTATGCTGTATGTGTGCTGAAACGTGTAATCAAGACCAACATTGTCGCACAATGATTAAGAACGTGTTTTGACAGGAACATGGGTGAGTGTAGAATTGTTTCATGCTCTCGATCGTGGATACCGTTTGTTAAAAGTATACAAAATTTGGAACTTTCTTACCACAGAACAATACCTAAAGGACGACTCCAGTGAAGACATTTTTGGAGGCTACGTCAGCGAATTCCCAAGACTGAAGCAATTATTAGTTCCTCATCGTAATATAGTCTAGGTTTTCACTCTACATTTTCTAGTAGTACTTCATCGTAATATAGTCCAGGTTTTCACTCTACATTTTCACTGTACATTTTCTATTAGTATCTCATCGTAACATAGTCTAGGGTTTCATTCTACATTATCTAGTAGCTCCTCATCGTAATATAGTCTAGGTTTTCACTCAGTATTGTCTAGTAGTTCCTCATCATAATATAGTCTAGGTTTATACTCTACATTTTCACTCTACATTTTCTAGCTCTTTCCTCATCGTAATATAGTTTAGGTTTTCACTCTACATTTTCACTCTACATTGCCTAGTAGTTCCTCATTGTAATATAGTCTAGGTTGTCACTCTACATTTTCTAGTAGTTCCTCGTCGTAATATAGTCTAGGTTTTCACTCTACATTTTCTAGTAGTTTCACATCGTAATATAGTCTAGGTTTTCACTCTACATTTTCTAGTAGTTCCTCATCGTAATATAGTTTAGGTTTTCACTCTATATTTTCTAGTAGTTCCTCATTGTAATATAGTTTAGGTTTTCACTCTACATTTTCTAGTAGTTCCTCATCGAATATAGTCTAGGTCTTCACTCAGCATTGTCTACCAGTTCCTCGTCGTAATATAGTCTAGGTTTTCACTCTACATTTTCTAGCATTTCCTCATCGTAATATTGTCTAGGTTTTCACTCTACATTTTCTAGCAGTTCCTCCTCGTACAATAGTCTAGGTTTTCACTCTACATTTTTACTCTACATTTTCTAGTAGTTCCTCATCGTAATATAGTCTAGGTTTTCACTCAACATTTTCAGTCTACATTTTCTAGCATTTCCTCATCGTAATATAGTCTCGGTTTTCACTCTACATTTTCTAGTAGTTCCTCATCGTAATATAGTTTAGGTTTTCACCCTACATCTTCAGTCTACATTTTCTAGCAGTTCCTCATCGTAAAATAGTCTAGGTTTTCACTCTACATTTTCTAGTAGTTCCACATCGTAATATAGGCTAGTTTTTCACTCTTCATTTTCTAGTAGTTCCTCATCGTAATAAAGTTTAGCTTTTCACTCTACATTTTTACTCTACATTTTCTAGTAGTTCTTCATCGTAATATAGTTTAGGTTTTCACTCTACATTGTCTAGTAGTACCTCATCGTAATATAGTCTAGGTTTTCACTCTACATTTTCTAGTAGTACCTCATCGTAATATAGTTTAGCTTTTCACTCTACATTTTCTAGTAGTTCCTCATCGTAATATAGTTTAGCTTTTCACTCTACATTTTCATTCTACATTTTCTAGTAGTTCCTCATCGTAATATAGTCTAGGTTTTCACTCTACATTTTCTAGTAGTTCCTCATCGTAATATAGTCTAGGTTTTCACTCTACATTTTCACTCTACATTTTCTAGCAGTTCCTCATCGTAATAAAGTCTAGGTTTTCACTCTACATTTTCTAGTAGTTCCTCATCGTAATATAGTCTAGGTTTTCACTCTACATTTTCACTCTACATTTTCTAGCAGTTCCTCATCGTAATAAAGTCTAGGTTTTCACTCTACATTTTCACTCTACATTTTCTAGCAGTTCCTCATCGTAATACAGTTTAGGTTTTCACTCTACATTTTCGAGCAGTTCCTCATCGTAATATAGTCTAGTTTTTCACTCTACATTTTCTAATAGTTCCTCATCGTAATATAGTCTAGGTTTTCATTCTACATTTTCTAGTAGTTCCTCATTGTAATAGTGTCTAGGTTTTCACTCTACATTTTCTAGCAGTTCCTCATCGTAATATAGTCTAGGTTTTCACTCCGCCACTCTCTGTGAACCCATAACTTATTTTTTAACATTAATTTTCAAAAATTCCAATCACAGCAATATAGTTTTGAAACATTTAGCACACTTTAAAGAATATCTTTTATTTTCGCATAGATTACATCACCATCAGCTTACAGTAAGATAAAACAAAGATTTTTAAAAGTAATATGATAATAGCAATAAATATAACCTTCATTTTATTTAAATTCAGTTGCTATTTTACAGACAACATAACACGATGCATAACAATAACTTTTAAATAGTTTAATTTTGTATTTTGTATAAAGGTGCTTTATATAAATGTGATTGAATAGCACGAAAGTTTTGTCGATTATAACTTGCTTTCAGATAAAAATCAATAAGATTCTAAATAGACCTGTTGGTATGTACACAAGAATACAAAAAGTGAATTAACTAAGCACATAAAACCTACTCAATGACTGACTAACTTTATAAATAAATAAATGAATTGATTACTTACCTTTTCCACTCACCAGTTTGTGTTTATGTTACTTTAGCTTTTCCAAATCTCTATTCGTATGATACTAGTGCCACTGTTGTTGTTGCTGTTGCTGCTGTTGTTGTTACTGCTGCTGCTGACCATGATTCTGTTTCAGTATTTGGGTGAGTGGTACGAGAACAGAAGATTCTTCGCCATTTTCGAGGTATTCAGTAGCTGTGTGTCGGCAAACTATTCCATCAAAAATGACAATCACATCAGGGTCATCAATCAGGGATAGATCAAATTGTAAGCATTCACGAGTGTGTGTGCTTGTGTGTGTGTGTGTGTGCTTGTGTGTGTGTGTGTGTGTGTGTGTGTGTGTGTGTGTGTTTTCCAATAGATTCAGATCCCTCTTCCCCCGTCCCCACTTTTTCGTGTAGAAGTGAGGGACACAGTATTCGCATTTTCATCCGTCTGTATTCACATTGGGGTGTTCTATCTTAATGGTCAGTGGTCAATTTCTAAAACAAATTTATGTCACACTTTCCATTCCGCTCCGTAACTTTGGAGCCTTTTCAAATAGATGACACTTGGCACAGTTGTATATCATCATTTTAAGGTGTGCTGAATATCACATCGGAAGTCCTCTATTCAAGCCAAAGATCACGGGTCAACGTGATTAGTTTTCCCTCACACTTTCCTTTCAGCATTATAACTTCAGAACTGTTTGAGATCAATGGATATCTTCATTATAAGATGCGTTACATACCGTGTTCGGGACGCTATCTTCAGGGTCAGTGTCATAGGTTGACGTTTTTTAATTATTGTTTCTGCTTTAAATTCAAAGCTGTTTGAGGTATAGGGATGAAACTCGGTTCACATACGTTTTTCAGTTTGAAGACACGGTATATACAGTAGGCCAGATAGTATCTTCAAGGCAAAGGTCAATGATCCATTTTTCCCCCGTCTGCGCTATTACTTTCAATGCCCTTTGAGACAGAGCCATGGGACTTGGTTACTTTCTATATCTCATCAGTACAACTAAAGCTCTCTCACTAAGGTTACAGAGTTCATCATAAGACAGTTTTGATGACCTAATCAAGATAAGCACGGTACCAGAAACTCCATGACTTTGCTGTTTGTCTTCAATATGATACTTGGATTGGCGTCTATAGTGTATGTGAACATACCAGATACAGCTTCTTGTAGAGCTGTGTCATCTTGTTCTGAGTGTGAACCTTTCGAGTAAAAAACGTTTGTGCTTCTGATTACGACATTTTATCTTCCAGTGCTAAATAGCGGAACCAGTCTAAACGTAATCTGCTGACCAAGACGTTGGTGTGACGATAACTATCTCAGTACATTGTATTTGGGATAGGACTTGGTGACGTTGGTGCGACGATAACGATCTCAGTACATTGTATTTGGGATAGGACTCGGTGACATTTGAGAGGGTAAACTAGACGTATAAGTTGTACCATCGATGATACTCATGGACAGTATAAGCAGGATAGTATCAGAGTAGTAGATGATACTGTAACGTATTAAACACCCCGTAACATTAAGATAGTTGAGTCTTGTCTTAATAATTTATATTATCCCCGCACTTTTCAATGCGTGCATTCGTAATGACCTCGAATCTTGGGGTATGACTTGCTCCTCCGAACACTATTCAAGATAGAGACATTAATAATTAAGATCTTGTGATATAACTTGAAGAACTCTGATGATGTGTGGTTGTAGAATTTGAATACCCCCTCCCCAAGAAGGGTGACTGGGTGGGTGGGTGGTGTTACATACAAAGTCTTACACATCTGAAAAATGTATGTCAATACATACAAGATGGGGGTCTTAAATGTACATATATAGCCCCTGTGTCATAACTTATAAACATTTGAGATTTCTTCCTATAACCATATTCTTGCTGGATATTGACAATTCAGATTTTAAACAAGATCTTTCATGTATACGTAACACGTTCTCGATACCAGTCATTCGGAACAGGTTTTAGTTTGTGTGCTTTTTTTCTTTTTTCTTTTGTTTCAACTGCACTTTTAACCTATTATTGGTTATATCATGCCGAGGAAATGGGAGCTAAGTACCTTTCCCAAGGACACCCAAGGCAGCCGACCAGGGCTGTCCTGGCCTGGGCGGGTATCGATCACGCCACCCTTGGATTACGAGTCTGACGCTCGACCAATTAAGCTTCCACGGCTCCCTCATTCAGAACAGTGTATGGATGTTAGAAATACAGAGACTTGAGGAGAGGGGAGAGATTTGCTAAATTTTAGCAAACTAATAATATTTTCCAATTCTCTGATATCATTATTTTACAATTTCATGATGATGTGTTAAATTTTGCCACCAGGTGCGGTAATGCGGTGACGTTATCTAGGTCAGTCATGAAAATCGTAATTGACCTTGGCTAAAGAATCTATATCTCCCATAGACTTAGTCTTACTGGGCGGGACAAAACAGGGAAGCGAGGGGTTATGTGTTCCATTATCTAGTCCTTTTTGTTAATTGTATGTTATTATTATTATTATTATTATTATTATTACTTCAGCTTAAAGAAGAGCAATGTAGCTATAGGCGAAGCTTTTGCCCCGAACGCCAGCGAGCCGGCTAAATTAAAAGTCAAATTTGGCAGAGGTAAGTTAAACCTTACTTTGGTCATTACCGTCTAAGCTTGCGCATAATACTCAGCTAATTGACAACAGCGTAGACCCAGATTTACCTTCGCTATGCTAATAATTCCACCGTATATATGATTATGTAGTCCGAGTTTTCTCTGACCTTTCCCGTCCTGTTTTAGATATTTTGACATTTATATTGGGGTGCTAGGTCAGAGCGCATTGCCTATCGACAAGTTGGAATTCGCCGAAACCGCGTGGTATCGGCATAGGGTAGTTGCTTACTACCTGGTGTAGCAAATTTAAACGACCTTACATCGAGCCATACCTTCATGAAATCGACAGGAAGATGATTTATCGTCTCAGAAATTGCGAGTATAACATTTGTTATGTCTTTAATTCGTTGATAGACTAGACGAAACTACAGCGTTGACGAAATTTGCTAGTCAAATGACTACAGAATTCTCGCTGCATATCCATGACGTTGGAGGTCCAGAAGCCACGTGATACCAACAAAAACCCCTTTCCAATGTTGTTGTACTAAAACCCAGAAAATATTAAATGAAAGTTACGTACGAAAGGACACATAACATTTTTTCCGAGAACAAAAACTAGAAACATGTCACTGTCGTAGCAACCTGGAAAAAGCCAGATTCATCACGCAGAGACTACTTGTACTAGTCACTTGATACTAAGAAAAAAAAAAAAAAAAAAAAAAAAAAACCAGCGTTGACATGTGCTCTCTGCGTGATGAATCTTGCTTTTTCCATTTTGCTATGACTGCAACAGGTTTCCGGTTCTTGTTCTCGTTATAAATACGTCGAAAATGAGGTGTCCTTTCGTTGTTGTTGTTGTGGGTTTTTTTCACAAACATTACGTGACTTTCATTAAAAATTGTCGAGATTTTATTACAACAACATTGGAGAGGTCTTATTTTGGTATGACGTGACTACTGGACATCTAACGTCATGGCCGGAAGATTTGGGTAGTCATGTGACTAGCAATGCAAAATGGAGAGTACCAGGTCAAATTTCGTCATCACTGTAGCTTCGTCTCGTCTGTCAACGAATTAAAGACAAATGTTATACTCACAATTTCTTAAAACAAAAATCATCTTCCTGTCGATTTGATGAAGGTAGAACTCGATGTAAGGTCGTTTAAGTTTGCTAGACACGGTAGTAAGCGGCTACCCTATGCCGACACTTCACTGTTTTGGTGAATTCCAACTTTTCTATAGGCAATACACTCTGATCTCACACCCCAATATAAATGTCAAAATATCTAAAACGGAGGGGAAAGATCAGAGAAAACTTGGACTACTGAGTATGTTGTTTACATTATTAGCAATTAGGTGCGCATTACAGACGGAATATATACTATACATATCAATATTGTCTGTATTTAGTAACTGGGTGCGCATTATAGATGGGTATATACTACGCGTATAAATACTGTATGTATTTAGTAATTATGTCAGCATTATAGATGGATATATACTATGCATATCAATATTATATGTATTTAGTAATTATGTGACCATTATAGATGGGTATATACTATACATATAAATATTATATGTATTTAGCTTCTTTTCTGTCATCATTACTCTTAGCTCATACCAGTCACTATCGACAAACAGTGCACATGTGTTTCAAGATCAACCTTTAATTGTTTTTTTAATATTTGTAAGGGAACATAAAACGTGTTTGATTTAAAAACAAGATTTTGTAATGAAATTAATAAGTGTACATGTATATTCATTCGCTTGTCAGTCACTCAATTTGTTTACGATACATTTTACTCCATTTACATAACTAAAATCGATTATCCGGACGATACATTTTTCAGAAAAAAATCATTGTCTATCGATGGATCCTGATAATTGGCAGTACTATTTATTATTTATATGGAGAAATCAAGAGTTCTTTTATATGTTTTTTCGTGACAAATCGACATGGAGACCACTCGTCCTCTAATTTCCATATGTAACCATGAAACAGCCAAGGATTTACTATATAAAAACTACTTTTAGTCTGCTATTGAAAAAGTTACGATGACACGATATAAGCGCCTTAATGAGTTTTCACGCTCCTTCAATGCAAATGATGTTTCTTGTGCCGTACAGTTTTGAAGGGTAAAAAACAGACTATCCACTCAGTTACGCTCCAGGTTAATAAATATGAGTCGTTGTGTGCGTGCAGTCTAAGATTTGTTACATTTTTTTATTTTTATTTTCCTATTTCCACTCGCAGCACCATATGGTGATTACTGGGTATTGGACACCGACTACGACAGTTACTCCGTCGTATACTCCTGCGGCGAGCAACTTGGCGGATTCCTCAAGATAGGTAAACGTTGGGTTGACGAGCTACCCGAACCATAAAAGTCATGTAAACTTTTTAGCTTAGTAGTTTATATAATAATATATTTGCTTTTCTTCGAAGATATTACTGTATTCAATACTATTTACTATTTTATAGAGGGGGGGGGGGGCATGATATTATCGTACGACCCTCCCCGGTGGTATCAAGGATGTCGAATAGCCTGCGGATTCGGGAACGTACAATTGACATGATGTATCCTCCTGAATGTCGTAAGAGGCGAATAATGGAGGCAGGAGCCGCTCTGACTCATTGGTTAGCGTGCTTGACTCGCGATGGAAAGGGTGCGGGTTTGAATCCTACCATCAGATAAGCCTGGTTCGGCTACCGTGATGGGCGAGACACTTTTGTTTCTCCAATTTCCTCGGCAATAAATAACCTACTTGTGTTTCTGTTCCATAAAACACCAAATAAAACCAAACCATCATGGAATTGTTAAGGTCTTTTGTCAGAATAGATGAGGGTGGAGTTAGATAATGCTTAAGACAATCAAAACGACAGACATCAACCGGTCAGACGAACTGGTGGACGGATGCGACTATTATATCGTCGATAATTTAAAGATCCGGTTAATTATTTTTTAACTATTCGCATTTGATGTGGTTTGACTGTAAAGAACACTAAGTTGATTCGAACTGAAAAATGGCTCTTCACAGGCAGAGTGAATAGAATATGATATTGACATTAATGGAATATTCCTCTAAGGAAATACACACACACACATGCACGCACACACATACAATTAAGTCATGTGAGTGGGAGGATTATTTGGGATTTTGGAGAATATATTTTGCTATACAATTCCTGTATCACAGCTACATCCCCACGCCATCTCCACCCTAGTATATACTGCAAGTACCTCTGCCATATCCGAAACATTGATAGCATTTTCCAAAATTTGTAACGATGCCATCCTTTTTTTCCTCCGGAACATTATAAAATGTTGTTTGTGTTAAAAAAAGGCTGTTCTTGAATCAAGACTTGATCATGACGCGAAACACTTTCGTATAAATCTAGGCTTCACTGAAAATTTCTTCCATCTTTTCGTCGACAATCATACAGAATATTGCCCTGAATCACCCCCCCCCAAAAAAAAAAAAAAAAAAAAAATAGAACTGAAAGATAAATTAATACTGTCCAGTAACAACAGAAGAAAACATGATGCTTCAATATAATAAATGTTGGTGACATAGTGGTATAAAAGCTTGCTCTTCATATCAAACGTCTTCTGTTCGATTTCATGCAATGTGAACAATTGTTAATTGTAACCTGTTGCTTTATCACAAAAAGAGGCGGAAGAGAATGCGTTTCTTTGTATGAAAATTTGACATGCTACTTTTAGTTTAATATATTTTACATTTATTCATCTTTTGATATAGGAAAAGATTTGACAATGACAGTTTTGTTTGTTGTTAACGGAAAGTTCTCTTTACTTTTAATTTTAAATATGAACCTTAATATCAGCTTGACGGTTTTATTTAGGATTTCAAAGACAGTGCTTTCAGAATAATGTATTAGAATCATGCGGATAGATACTGCTTCGGTCGTACGTAAGTTAGTTACCTATCTCGAAAGAGGTGTGCATGTCACTTGAACAATCCGTCCACGTGCTGTAAAACCTCGAGCGTTTAGCGCTGTCGGTCTCACATTCGCACGTGGACAGGTTATTAAAGTAACATGTACACCTCTTCTTCAGCAGGTAATTATTACTTGCCACGTAATTAAACATACATTTTCTGGAGAACTGGACTAAAGATAGTGAGGTAATAACAATTTTATTTTTGTTCATGTTACAACTAAAGAAAACGTCGAAAAGGTCCAGCCATGCTATTGCAAGGTCAAACAAAACGCTCCATGTGCAATTACTTATTGATTTACACATACCCTGCCACGAGATTGGTAAGTGTTCCACTTACATTTTGAATATACTACGATGATTGAGAGCCAGTGGCAGACAGGTGAAGTCCGGTGATTCGTCAATTACATCATCAAATGTTACATATGTTTTGTAGCTGAGAACGCCTTAACGCTAACATCGAGCTTTCGAAAACAAAAGTCCACTGTTAGCCTTTAGCGCTAATGTGCCCTCCACTAATATAATCAGTAGAGATAGTCTAACTACTTCATCTGCAAATGCGAAGGATCGCCTGCGGTGTGAGTTTGTTAGATGCAATGTCTCCATTGGTCAAAATATTTTAGTCATTACTAACACTACTGCGTACCTTATACTTAAATAGGTAAATTGCACCTAGTATTAAAAATGCTTTCAAATTAAAGTTTCCATATCGCCATTCATTGTAATGTTAAATAAACAGTAATTGAGAATTCATGAATTTATAAGTACCCATGTAGCTTGTGAATAAATCAATCAATCAGTCAGCGATAGACAATTAGATAGATGAATAAAGAAAAAACCGAAAGAAAGTAAGAGAAGGGAAAAAGAAAAAAAAAACATTTTTGGAAACATTGGTAAGAATAGAAAAGTAGATGGATGCACATATTAACTCCCAAATTTGTATATTTCAGAATTTGGAGGGATTTTGACCCGAGACAGGTAAGGTCTGAGTAAGAGAGGGAAAAAAAACACTTCTGGAAACATTGGTAAGAATAGAAAAGTAGATGGATGCACATATTAACTCCCGAATTTGTATATTTCAGAATTTGGCGGGATTTTGACCCGAGACAGGTAAGGTCTGAGTGATGCCAAGACGCAACTGCTGCAGATGATATCATCATACGGTATCAACGTCAACCGATTCTCCATGACCGATCAATCAAATTCCCTCAACTAAACAACTGACCAGAAGAGAGAGAGAGAGAGAGAGTGAGAGAGACACAGAGGTGGGGAGATGGGGGGTCCCAATCGAAGTTTGTCTGTTCAAAGCTGAACTACCTTTTTCAAATGTTTTGATGTGTAATTATGCATTTAATCTCTACAATTGCATTACACAGTCCCTGAACCATACGAATTTTAGTGTTTAGCGATATTGGATTTTGCCAATGTTCCTGAGTTGGAGCATGATACATTTCAATTAATATTGTTCTGCTTATTTGTATGGTTTTTATTAAAATATTTGGAACATTTGCTTTTTACTTCATGTGTTTCTTCTTTTCTTTCTTTCCTTCTTTCTTCTTTCCTTTATTCATCTATCTATCTGTAGTGTACATTTAGTGAGTTCTGGATCATAGTGGAATTTAGTATGACTGCACATCTTTGTTTGCATTGCGAATCCCAAACTAAATAAATAAATACATCGATAAATTCCAATTCCAGAACTCACTATATGTGCACTATACTACTTTAAACATTAGACCAGCCAAACTATGGCAATTAGCAAAACTGAGCGAAGCGCAGCCAAACGATCAAAGGACAGCAAAAACACTAAATTTAAATTCTTTGGCGCAAAATAAATAAATAGCACAAAGTATATTGTATTGAATTCAACAGTTTTCAGAGCAGAAACATAAATATTTAACAAGTTTAACATGAAAAAACAATGTCAGTATCAAGAGAAAAAGCCAGTTTGTTTACAAGATTGGACGGGATAAAAATTTTCTCAAAGCTTGTTGTATTACAAAATGACATGCAAGAAAATACAAGCTTCAATTATTAGTATTTTTTTCTTTTTTTTCAAGCATCAAAAAGATGTACTCCAGTGTTTCAGAAAAGATGCAGACTTGCAGATTACTTTTAATGTTGATGAGAATGAAATAAATTGCATCAACCCTGTTTGCAAGATGGTTACAACGGTGCGGTATGAACAAAGAATAAATTACGAATTAGATGTGGTATATATACTAAATTTAGAGTAAAACTTCAAGATGTAAATTTTACAAGATCAGTCTACAAAGACTCAACAAAAGCAGAGAGGAAATTTATGGAAAATACAGTTCGATTTGAAACGCCACATGATGACTCAGTATGTTAAGTAGGTGTTTTAGAATCACCTATAGGAATGGCAAATTTTGCCATAAATTTACAAGTCATTCATACGTTTTAAAAGGATTGAATAAACGTTGGCAATTACTGAAAGTAAAAGTACCGGTTTTCTGTAGATGTCATGTTGCCTTGTTGACAACACTTAAGGACAATGTATGCAAATAAAGTATTAACTGGATGTTTATATTTCGCTTAAATTACTGATATTGAACATTATTTAAGACATCTTTACTACGATAATGACAGTCAAGTTGCCTTTACAAATATAAAATGAAATGTGACAAAAGAAAAACTTTAAAAAAAATTAGAAACTAAATTGATTGAATTGAAAGAACGGCTAACTGAACAATCTACTTACACATTGTACAAGCATATGGAGGGGATTCACGGCCATTATCCTGTGTATATACATTCTATTAGTATACGATGCATATTCTATTTTGCATTATTCTACGTTCACATTTTATATGCATGTAGGATGTACATTATGGGTTGCGTCTTTAGCAGTGAAAATATTTGTTACTGAATTTGTTAAGTGTTACTGCAGTAATGCATTTTCATCTTTTCAGATTCTATGTGGGTGATTGATTACATGTGTATATTTTTAATTCACATGCTAACATTCTTAATTGCGTCTTTCCGACTCCAAATTTCCTCTTTACAACTGACAGACTTCATTTCATAACAATCTGTTAAGAATCATACTTGTAAAACGTTTAACATCGAAATTAAAGTGTAGTTCAGTGAAAGCTGCAAGTAAGCTGCCGACGTCGCAAGCCACGGGCAACAATCCGCTACCCTCCTTTATCATAAATGAGCGTAGCGGATTGTTGCCTGTGGCTTGCGACGATGATAAAGTGTTAACATGGCACAATTTGCAATAAAATAATGTCCATTATGACAACAGAGGGCGGCGTGATATATGACTGAAAACAATGACCGCGGGTCCAGTGTATTACACATTCTAACCATGTGAATTTATATACGGATTTGGCCTGCCGTGTCTCGTCAGCAAGATAGAATTTGATGAATAATACCACACGGTAAATGCTTATTTATTCTAATATGTTTACAGATTGTGGCATTTTGATATACATATATATGAAATTAGGGACATATATTAGCAAGATAGACCCATGCTGAAATAAATGGTCGGTATGACAACTGTAATGATCAAGCGTATTCAACCCATTGTTTGATCAGAAACGTACGATTTTACTTCTATAAGCTTGTGCTAGCCTTGAAAAACAGCCATATGACTTGATGCACCCATGCACATTCTAAAACGTCCGTTTCTAACCAAAATAGTCCGTCGAATACCTGTAGAACTATTTTTATGAGAGATTTTTGGAAAAAAAGGCATTTGGGAAATATTTATAGCGCAAAGATGTTTAATCAGTTTGCGGGAATAAATGAACACATAACTAAGTTCATATATTTTTAGCTATAAAACTATATTAAAAGTAAACTAAACTATTACTTCTTACTCGGTAATACGATGATCATATGGAATTAGGACCTTGTTAATTTTTTTAATGTAAGTTTTGTAATAGTTTTCTTGTTAGTATTTAGCCAGATATTTATTTGAAATATTAAATATAATAATCATTATGGATTTACTAAAGACGTACATGCAGAAAATAACAAAATAGTTTACATAAGCAAAACACTAAATAAACTATCTTCTCCGTTTCAGCTAAGAATGTGTGGGTCCTAAATATTTCACACTGGGATGATACGTAAAGGTACATTATTTTGAACCAATTGCTTGAGAGAGAGAGAGAGAGAGAGAGAGAGAGAGAGGGGGGGGGAGTTATTATGCAGTTGCGATATTGCAGATGGTATACCGACTTGTCAAAACTATCAGCTAACCAAAATATGATTTTTCTTATAATCGTGATTTGCATTATATGCCTAAACAATACAAAATATTAGGCAAAATCAAATAAACTAAGATATACAAATAGTTTCAAGGAGTCATGGTTTGTGAGTAGGCAGAGAAGTGGTAACAAGCACAACTTCCTAAGCTCGGTATCTAAAATCCCTACGCATTTTATTAAATATTTCCTTATTTGAAACAGTCACATTTTAGACCCTAATGTCCTTGCCCACTACCTCCCTCACCCCCACCCCGATCCACATTCCCCAGGGTAATGATTCATAGGTCCTAACCCCTAAATCCGGTTTCATTGTGTGTATACTGTGTGATTATTGCTACGATCTATTGAAACCTTACAATTATTTTTTTGGCATTCAATGCCTGTGCTTTGTTTTCTTCATTCTCTCCATTATCAGTCATTCCCTCTTTGACTTTTTCAGGTACATTTCCAGATTATAGGAAAAATCGGGTATTTATATGGTCTTGGTTTCCTTCTTATCGGTTATATATTAGAATATATTGTTTTATCATTTGATATATTGTAATAACCAACTAAAAAATATATTCTCTGTAACAAAATGTATAGTTTACCATCTCTGTTATCAATCAGATTTGAACAAATATTTTTCTTTTCTGTTTAGTTAGTAATTCATTAAAGTAACGAGAATCATTATGAAACAGTACAAGCGAAGCAGTCCTGATGTTCCGTCCCTGTGACGTTCTTCCAGCTATTTGTTGTATTCCGTAACTACCATATTAAATTCATTTTGACTTATTTGATTATTGCTTATTATCTTACTCAACATCTCATCAATAAAATTCAACATAGTTATAGCAGAGGTTACAATCTCATCTTGTTTTAAAACTATATTGTATACTAGTTTATCTTTTTAAAGCTATTGCAACTTAACATAGTAGAGTTGCACCAAACCCTTTAAAAACCAAGGAGCATAATACATTTTATGGCATAGGCTCCCGCAACTCATAAACTAGCAGCTGCAACACTCATTCTACAGGAAACACTTGTCATACCAACCTCTATAAAGTTTAAAATCTTATATGCTATTTTGCTTATATGCTACTTTTTCTTACACCTCTACAATATTCTATCTCTTTAACTAAATCATTCTTTATTTCATTAATTTTCATCAGCCTATAATAATTTCATAGTCATTAAGTCATTTATCTACCGTTTAATAATTTGATTATCTTGTCTGGTTGTATCCCTTGTGCCATTCGATATTCAGTCATAAACTGACTCAAAGAAATTGGAAAAGCCAAGTTTAGTACTTCTTCCATACCTGTTATAGTTGTGGAATGTATTTTAAAATCGTATTTCCGTTAGTGTTGAGTTCTATATTGCATGATATACAGTGTTATTTATTTTGTTCTTTTCTCCTGTCATTTGATAATGTAAATTGTATTTAATTTAGTTTTCCTTGCATAATTCTACTATAGCATTTCTGAATGTAGATTTTTAAAAATACTTTTTGGAGGATATGATAGAAGGCTCCGCCATTACTGCTTTTTGTTTTTGGAATAATCTAAGTGTGTGTGTGTGTGTGTGTGTGTGTGTGTGTGTGTGTGTGAATAAATATAACATATACTACTATAGCAACAGCTGCACCAGCTATCAAGTAATAAATGTTGTAGCCTATTTTAACATCGTCTAATTTATGCCTGCGTCACTCTGTTCTCTCAGTAGACATAATAATTGTTTTTGTTTTGTTTTGCTTTTGTTTTTTTAAATTCTTGTGAAAGTTTTCAAATTTTGTTTTCTTCCAATTTCAACATTACAGGAATCTTTTATATTTTGTTAGGTTACCTTCTCTGCTGATTTAGGAACCTTACAATTTTCTTCAGTTTAACTTTCACTACCTTTATATTTATCTTGCAACAGAATTAAAGTTTTCCTAAAAAGTTATTGAAGTTAACTTCATGTTACCACCCAGTAATGTTCAAGCCTTCAAGCTATTTTCAAGTTACCTTCAAGTTATTTTCAAGTTACCTTCAAGCTATTTTTAGGTTACTTCCAATTTATTTTCAAGCTACAAATATCTTAAGTTATACAGTTATTAATAGTTTAGCACTATTAAAATTTCCTCATCTACTAATGAGTTGACCAAATCCCCGTCATAGTGTACTCCAAAAACTAGATTCTCTTTCTACAAGTGTGTTTGGAATGGGACAAGAGACACAATTAAAAGAAAAGTAATTATTAAAGAGTATCAGGAATGTGGCCTTAAAATAGTTGATATAAATATGTTTATGGATTCTATCAAGATAGCCTGGAACAGAAGAATGATCACTCTTTAGCTCAAATTAAAATTGTTTTTAAAAAAAAAAAAAAAAAAAAAAAAACAACAGTAAGAAAAAACATCTTACTTGCTTTTCTCCCAAACATAGAAAAAAAAAATGTTCCTATTTTGAATAAATTTTCTTTACAGAGTTAATAAACGCCCGAATAAGCTTCGGATTGATACATTTTAATCATATAGAAAATTGTATAATAAATTTGCTGTTGAAAACAAAGAAGAATTCCTTCTAATATAAATATTAATGAGTCATAATATCATTATTGAAAATTCTTTCGTAATGTCCAAGCACTGGATTGAAAAAGGAATCTTCTATATAAATGACTGTGTAAATGAATATGGTTCGTGGATCAATCTTGATAAGTTTCGCAATAAATTCGGATTCCATGTAAATTTCCTAGAATTTCAGGGGTTTTTTAATGCCATGAAAATCTACAGAAGTAAATTTGATATCAGTATCGATTCGAATATGCAGTACCCATGTATCCACCCATCTTTTTTACTTATAATAATGGGAAAAAAGTGCTGTAAAAGAATGCAGAGAACACTCATTTGCAATTACCAGGAGCCAGCCTCAATTGCAAATAGAATATAGAATTTGACAATTTAAATTGAATGATAAAATACGTTTTTCCTTGCCTCACAAGGTAACCAGATGTTCTAGACTTAAATGGTTTCAAACGAAGATTTTACACAGCATTTTGGCAACAAAATATTTTCTAAAAAATATTGGACACATTTCGGATAATTTGTGCTCTTTTTGCAAAAGCTCAGCGGAAGTGTTATCACATCTTTATGGGAGTGTCCAAAAACAGAATCCATCTTGACCAGGTTTATAGAATAAAAATATTAATGCTTTTGATGATTGTTTTCTTCATTACACATTTTTATAACTTCGAAAGCACTCGAATATGTTATTGTTTTACTGAGTCTCCAGGTCGGGCATCACTATGGCTTAGAAAATGCGTAAACGTTTCTGTGTTTATGAAGTTTGTCAAATTAAAATGTTTTGTTTAACAACTGACAACTAACATCCTACTTACATAGATAGATAGAGTCAAACGTCTGAATCAATCATTCTCAATGATCCAGCACAATGTTTAGTAAAATTAAAATAAAAACATACGTTTGAAAAAGATAAGAACGTACAAGACTACAGTCGAGGTTACACTGTCGGTGGAATTTCAAAATTAATTTCAGCTCCTAAACAATTAATCCAGATTTTTTCTCTTTTTCTTCTATCCGCTTTTGACAAGCAGATGTTGTGCTCATTGCCAATCACTCTCAAATGATCTCTTCTACTACAGTTTGTACTAACATGTTTAAATAGATGTTTTATTTGTCTTTGCAGTCGTATGTCCGAAAAATGCCTCTCCATCCTAACGAGTAAATTTTTTCGGTTACCTCTTCATATTGCTTTTTACATGTTTACCAATGCACCACATATATCCTTTTTTGCATATCACATGAGATATATTGTATAATTTTAAAATTTGTATCTGTTTTGAAGATTTTTACTACGTCTGAATTACTTAGAAATCAGACGGCTTACAACCAATAAATTAACACTTAAAACAGCCAGATTGTCGATTTTCGGTAGGCTGAATCTCACTAAAAAGTCCTTTATGTTCTTATTTTATTGTAATCTGTAACCAAAGTGCATGCTCCAAGCGCTTCAGAAAATTTGTATTGCAAATAACTAAAATTCTCTATAGCATACTTTGTTGCAGAGGCTGAACGTCTATTGAAATGAAAAATGAACCGAATAATTTTTGTGCTTTTTTGCGAATAGTTATTCTTCTTAATGCCCCAGATTTAATTTCCCTATGTTCCCTGATTGTGTGACCTCTTGATCGTAGTCCTGCGAAAAGCAATAAACAAGCGTCATGAAATCATTGCTTCAAATCAGACGGAACCTCAGTATTTAGGATTTAATAATGCTCCTGGACGTATGCCGTGGATGAAAACTATTTTTATGTTGCAATTGATGAATATGAGTTTCCTTGAAATATGACCCAGTACGCAAGTCATCTTACTTTTGCAAAGTTATTTCCCTTGTGTATTGCTACATCTAAGTCTACACATTTTTATACTTATTTTAGTTTTAATTTTAATTGACGAATGATGGTTATTCTTCCAGTTAGGAAACTCTTTCAGTTCTTCTTCAGAATGGGTCTAAATGAAGAAAATATCACCAATAAATCTAACACAGAAAAATGGCAGCTTTTGAGCCTTAGCAAATATACATGTTTGCATAAGATGGAGCAAACTTCTTCCTCATAACTCTACCACTTTTTCCTTTGGAGATAAATGATTTCATTAAAAATAAAGTCGTTCTTTTCAAGAGAAATTATAAGTAAATTTAAACGTTCATTATCCAGTCGGTTTGGATCCAGATTATCAGGCATCACCTTTCCACAAGAAACCAAACCATGATCATACTCGCTGTTAGTATAAAGGCTGTCAATATCTGCTGTAGCCAGAATACCAGTTTTTAGGAGGTTTAATTGTACTCAGTTTGTCTAGAAAATCTTTTGTATCTTTTTTACATATGAAAACTGTTTCTGAGCCAAAAGGGTTTAAATAAAAATATATCCATTTTGGCACTACGCTGAGTCTCACATGAACAATCTGAAACAATGGGCCTACCTGGCGGAACTTCCCTTGGTATAGTCCATTTTTTCACAGGTTTGTGAATTTTAGGAAGAAGATAAAGATACTTTGGTCTCGAATTATTCTGATTTAAGTTGTCGAATTCCTTTTTGTCCAAAACACCACCTTCATGTAATTATCCAAGTTCACGTCTGACTTCCAACACTGAATCATGATACATTTGTTTTGAAAGAGGCCGATAATATTTCAGATCATTTAGTTGTTGCTCCGCCTCCAAAGTGTACTGATCTCGGTCCATGACAACGGTGGCATTTCCCTTACCTGTCTTCTTTATTACCAAAGATTAGTTTTGGGATAAATTTTGCAACGCCCTACTTTCTGATTTCATGAGGTATGAATTCTGAATAAAAACGTCATATATGCTTTTGTTTCTAATGTCAGAAATGTAATTCTGTACATCCTCTAGTACATAAGCAGACTGCCAACTGGATTTGTTTTTGAATTTGGGTTCACGAGGATGCATATTTCGTTTTTGAGTTGTCAAATAGGTGAAATGAAACTTTACCGACAAGCGCATTTCAAAATCTTTTATATCCTCATTCAAACTATTTATACTTTTCGGTGTCGGTATAAAATGTAGACCTTTTGAAAGGAAACCATGCTCCCCTGAGGACAGAACTTGAAGTTTAGAAAGATTTACCACTGAAGTTCCGTGTCCAGATTGCATACCTATAAGCACAAAAGTGCATCAGTGATGAGTGTATGTTGCCGCAATCTAGTCCGTCTAGCGTATGTTGTCAGTCCCTATACTAAACTTGGAATCTTCCAGTTTAGGGATAAAATCAATGTTTGGAGATAAAAGAACTTAGCATGTCCAAGTTCCTGGGTTCATCAAAAGAAAGTTTTGGAGAGCAATTTACAAGCTTAAATAAGATTTTTTGCATTGGGACACGCCTGTTTTACTAAAACAGGCCTAACTTGCTTAAGTTCTGCGGGTATAGTCTGAATACCACTCTGTTGCCTATCATTAATTTCGATGTCTACAATTGCTTTTTGACGTTTTTTTTTTGCGGCTCAGACTGCTTGGCCAAATGTGGCACGTGCTGCATTTTGGCACCAGGAAAAGATTATATCTTGGGGTTCCCGAGGTGGCATTTGTCTTGTCGAATACGTGTTAAATTTGATGCGCCAATTACTACCAACTCTTTACAAAATTTAGGTAGGGACCAGTCCTCGTATTTCCGTTGCGTCCTCGTGTTGTTGCGTGCTCGAATTCTAGTGGTTGCAGGAATTAACCCAGTGAAAGGTCGCACTTTAGTCGAAATGGGTGCTCTGGTCCGTACACATTCTGCATAGGATTTATCAGAAGTTGGGAGTTTCAATTACTAGGTATCCGTGCTGTCAATGGGAGCAAGTTAGGGGAGGTAACACCGACAGACGGACTAGCTTTCAGAGACGAGCTCCTTTCCACTCGTCCGTCTGCCGAGTTGTTGCAGAGGTGTCGTTAGAGGAAATCGAGGAAAAACTATTAGTAAGTGTGACTGGTGAGGGATGGGGGTGGCTAGTGCTTTTTTGAAACATCTTTGTCTCAGTGTCTGCCAGTTTGATTTAAGAGGAGAGAATGTTGCGTCACTTCCAGTGTGCTGATCTTTGCAGAGGTTTTTGAAACGAGGGTCCTCGCTTCCGAAAATGTATCTGCCGCAATGTGTTTTAACTGTTTTCTAGACCGATGTTGTGCTTTTTGGAACGAATCTGACACTCCATAATCTAAAATTGGTCCTAAAATACTAATTACACCCAAAGCCTCTGATATCAAATTTTGATAGTGCATCCTCATACAGTCTTGAACCAAAGTCGACCAAATGTTTGCCGCTTTTATCAGTTCTGAAAATATGGAGGCATTGGGCTTACAAGACCGAATGAAATCATGGAGGTGACGTTCTTTTTCTCTGATATTTGTTGGCACTCCGTCCTCGAAGATTTTTTAATGGTGAATGGCCTTAATGAGAGTGAAGAAAGCCTTAACTAAACTGGTAAAGTCTGCTCTAATTCTGACCATTGTCACTTGTCGAACAGATGAAGAAAATGTACCAAACATTTTTGGGAGTAATTTAGAATGTAATTTCTTATTCAATGTAATTGTTTGTTTGTTTTTGTTGTTGTTGTTGTTGTTGTTTTTTGTAAATGTTGAGCCAAACATTGAATAAGAGAAATGCGAAGGTCAGTTTTGGAATAATACAAAATTCAACTTACGATTACGAAGGCCAAAACTGTAGCAAAATCATGCAGCCAACGATAAAGAACGTGTAAGTCACCGAGTAAATTCAATTTGAATAGTGCAGTTCCGTCTGATTTAGGAACCCCGAAGTGTCGCACTGTATGGTGCTTCTTCAGAGATAGATAGATATATGGATGGATGGATTATAGATCGAGATTCATCTGTCTTAACATTTCCCTTTTATTATTTAGATATTATGGCGAGTAAGTAGTCAAAAAAAAGATAATTTTTAGACAGAGAAAACTTGGTCTATGATGGATTCAAGGATACATAATCGATTGAACTCAATTTGTGGATCGTTTGCCTCTATTATTCATCTTCACTCCTTTGAACGATTTGTGGCTCATAAATTGAATGCTGTTTCATTCGTTTGTTTATGTTTTTTTATTGCACCGTCCAATTGCTGTCTACTTAGTCTGGATATCTTTTTCTCCCAAGAAATAAGACCAACAAATTGTTCTCCACAACAGGATTTGAAGTTTAGTCACCAAAACACGTGCAAACATTCAAACTCTAATAAACAATTTTCACATTAAACCGAGTACACTTTATAATAAGAATCTATTTGTTACATGGCATAATCGATTGTTTATTTGAGAATTTGAATGCTTGACCATGTTTATGTTTATTAAACCTCAAAGTTTTGTGTTCTCCACCACTTTATTATTATTCCCTAGCCAACAAAGTTGGAAGGGGATCTAGTGTTTAACTTGTTCGTCCTTGTGTTCGTTTCCTTGTGCATTCGTTCATTTGTTTGTCCATACCTAACCCTCTCAATATTTCGTTACCCCTTCAACATCTCAGACCCTATTTCACCCACACTTATATAAATTGATATGCGGATGCATCTCAGGAGGAGTAACACATGCATAACAAAACAAGATCATTGCGATCTAATATGCACGCTTGAATGACTTTTATTTTCAACTGTTTTTTCGTTACACCCTCGATATGTTGGACTCGATTTTACCTACACTCATGAAAACTGATACGTAGACACATCTGGACATTGTAACTGAACAATTCCAAAACTTGGTTATTGTGACCTAGTTGCATGTTTCAACCCATTTCACCTACACTCATAAAAAATTGGTACGTAGATACATCTTGACGAAAGTAACTCCACCATACCTAAACTAGGTCATTGTAAATTTGAACGCTTGAGTGGCCTTTATATTTTCAGCTGTTCGTTCGTTACGCTTCCAACATCTTCGGCCCCATTCGCCTAAACTAATGGAAACTGTCATGTGAATATATATCTCGACGATTGTATCTCAATCATAAAAACTTTGGTTAAGTTGACCCAATTTTCAACTGTTCGTTCGCTACACTCTCAATATCTTGGACCCTATTTCACCTACACTTATGAAAATTGCTATGTGGATACATCTCGAAGCAAAATTTGAGATATGCACCAAATGTTTGGAATTCTTGCCGTAAACTAGTAAAAGTTATCAAAGACTGCAATATGTCATATACCCACCTAAGAAGTATATGAACATTTTATATATTCAAAATGGAACCTTAACTTTATGTACAATAAGGAAAGAGAAAAGGTTTGTGCTATTTAACAAATCGTCGGCGTGGGGTTGGGGGTGGGATGATATTTCTACAGAAAGCTATCAGAGCCAAGACCATGAGCCACATTGATGAATCGTAAACATTAAAAGTATCGTTTACAACAACAAATGTTTTCAAACACAGTTTCATATATTTTACATCTTTATTATTAAAAGAAAATCACCGATGGAACTCCAAGTAAGCTTTCTTATTTTAGCTCTTTTTAAAAAAATGTGCGATTTGTGCCCCTGTAGAGCATAATAAAGACATCCAGGATCAATATTCCATTCTCTGACACAATGTCAGGGAATTTCTAATAATCTACGGTATCATATCGTGGACAGAATTTCTGCTGTGTGGGTGGCAGAAAATTGCCCGGGTTGATGCCATACGCCAGCAGAAGGCTGTAGATTCTGTTAATCAGGGCAGGACGAAGCGCATACGGACGACGAGTCAGGATCCAACAGAACTCTGAAAAGTATGATTGGATAAAATATTTTGGTAGAAGAGCCTCGAAGTGATCTGACTGAAGTTCACTTATTGATACCATATATACTGTAAGTTTCGCTCACCAAACTGCAAACAGCGTAAATTCAAACCTGCCATGCTTTAAAGTGAATTAAATAGACCCTGATCTGCCGGCTTAATTACGGCTAATATGTGGTTAGTAGTTAGGTGCTTTTTGTACATAGGTAAGTAAATTTTTTTTTTCATGGACATAAATAAACAATCAATGTCATAGTTATGAAAAATCAGATGCCATTCATTTGTATTTGTGAGAGCAATCATTGAAGTCACTCTGGCAAAATAAATATTTCGGATATCCGGTTTTATATAGATAATTTTAATTAATTTAATCGTCCGTCAAATATACTGAGTAGGTTTGTTATATCATCATCAGCAAAAAAAAAAAAAAAAAAAGAAACACAAGTATCAAGTTAGGTTTTGATTTTATATATATATATATATATATATATATATATATATATATATATATATATATATATATATTCTATATTACCGTTTTTAGTGTTCTGCTGAGGTGAGTCGGTA
Organism: Margaritifera margaritifera; assembly: GCA_029931535.1. Lineage (NCBI taxonomy): Eukaryota > Metazoa > Mollusca > Bivalvia > Unionida > Margaritiferidae > Margaritifera > Margaritifera margaritifera. The sequence goes on from JAQPZY010000499.1 coordinate 168,273, forward strand.
CATGAGTAAACAATTGAAAAGGAGTCATAGTCTGTGTCCAACACCCAGTAGTCCTGGTACGGGGAGACTGTAACAGATGTTTAAAAAGTAGGACATTTTGCATAACGTTGAGTTTTTATCACCATTCAATCTTATCTCCTTATCCCACCCCCTCCCCACCCCTTTCTGGGACGGGGTCGTCATAGGTTAGAGTTCAACTTCCAGAATACTTTTAATTTATATTCATCCAAGCCCCATCCCATCGCTAAAGTGTTTGTATCAATAGGGTTAAGCTTCCGTAACAATTTAGTTTAGTTTAGTCCTGTAAAAATAATTTTAATTTAGTTTGGAGGAGGCAGAATTATGTAACCAAGTAACAGAGTGGGCTACAGAAACAATACTTTGAATATACTTATGGCTATAAATTTACATAAGTAAATTTATATCTTGCATATAAAAGATAAAAAGCATATTGAAAATTGTATCTATTAAAGATTATGTGTGAGATCATGACATATAACATCCCTAAATACAAATATAAGGGAGATAAATTCAGTATGACGGACTTAGATACTTCTAAATTTTAAATTGATTAATACTAAAAATGACTAAAGAAAAAACTTAACGAAGTTTCACTGGTCGATAAATATAAGATATGAAGATAAGAATTCTTTATTTCATACTCTCTATACAATTACATAAATCTTTCTTACATATATAAGCATCGTATACATGCACAAAATAGGTGTCTTATGTAACAAATATAGAGTACGCATGCACAATATATATATATATATACATACATATATATATATATATGTCTATATATATATATATAAATATATAAATATAAATATATATATATATATATATATATATATATATATATATATATATTGTTTAAGAGTACATCAGCACAATCCGGGCTATACAGTGCCAACTATATTTAGATATCCGAAATAAAGCATAAAAAACAAAGATGAAAGCCAAAAAGTACAATTTAACTTTTTTGTTTTTTTACATAAATCGCACTCTTTTACCATCTCAGCTGAAATATCATCAACGGAGGCATCACAGTGCAAAAAGGTTGCCTCCTTTAGTCGCCTCTTACGACAAGCAGGAGGGCGCATAAAAAATATACAGACGTATGTACAATTATCAATGTTTCTCTCATTGTTAAGAACAAAATTATGTTAGACGGTTAAAAAGTAATTTGTTTCATCTGTCAATAATTCTAGAATTAAAACCAATATCATAGTTCCACAGAGATTTTCAAGACATAATTCTTACTATTGGATATTTTGTCATCATTGTAAACACATGCTTTGTCAATAATTATTCAAATCTAAATACATTAGAATTTAGAAACATCGTAAAAGCCTTGTTCCATCTTTGAAGGCCTGGTAAAAAGATGAATATTGTTATAACAAATAACTATTTTTCTTAAAATAAAATAAAATGGAATTCTGTCTCTCAAGAAAATAAAAACAAAGGCAAAAGGACATATCATAAGATAAATCAGTGTTGACGTCATTTAGATTCGATTCGAATGGATTTTCAATAGTTAATTTCTCAAAGGATTGTATAATAATAAAAGTGTCTCATAAATTCATTCGTCTGACTTACAGAGTACAAGAAATCGCATATTTAAACGAGAAATCATACAAAAGACCTGCTAATCAATTACCCGCTGATATTACACTTTGCTAGATAAGGGTATTGGGGGGGGGGTATTTCTAGAAGTAAAAGAGTACTTTCGAATTAGACTCTCTTTTATAACTTCATGCAAAAAAGGTTGGCTATAATAGCGAACGATATACCCGGCACGTACAATGTAAAGAGAAAAGAGAACAGTGTTTCCGACAATATTGGACTCTCTTTCTCAGCTTAAAACAATATAACGGTTGACTATGGCGGATCAATCGTGTACCCGGCACGGGTAAAGAAAACAGTGTACACGACAAAAATCTATTTGCATCGATGATATCATGTCTCCTTCCCATTTCCAATGTATGCGTAGTCTGAGGTGGGTGTAGGGTGGGGTGACTGGCCGAATCGTACAAACCAGTGGGTTTTTTAAAAACAAATGCGTCATTAAAGATGAAAATGACAATATCTTGCTTTAAGTAATTGATCTATCCGCTCCTTGGACATCATTCTCCTCAAATCAGACATGGATTTATGATGCCTGCGCAGATACTTTACAGGTGTGACGGGGGGGGGGGGGGAACACTTAAAATCCGATTTATGGAAATGCTTGTTATGAATGTTAGCAGGTAACATTAAGGGCGATATGTGAGCAACATATGTTTATTACACATATTGTTGTTAGATTTATCCAGCCAACATAATTGCTTTGACACAGTTCGCTTGAAACTCTCAAGTGCGCAGATGTGTTACGACTGTAATTGCTATCTGTAATTGCTATAATTTTTCATAAAGTAGAATATACATAGTAACTGAATACTACGGTATCTTTTTTCCTACTTGTTTTGTACAAATATACATTAGAGCCAATTCCTTCCATATTTTACGTCAGTTAAGCAGCGTTGGAAAAATCATGGACTCTGTAGTCAAGAGATGTGCACTGTCGCCATACCTGCTAACCTGTTTTGGACAAAGAGTGTGTTGTGTAACGATCTCTGCGCTCCGATGCGAAAGGTTGCGTCATTAGCCCTAAATTCATATCCATTTTTTGGGAACCAGGTAGGCGCATTGCGGACCGCAGACTCTATATAAGCAATCGCGGAAACGTAGGGCTAATCATCTGCAATATTCAGAGGTTTTGTTCTCTTCTTTACGGTAAGAAATACTTTATTTTTTTTAAATTCTAAAGTTTGCCACTTGTGAATTTTAAAGTCTTTACATCTTATGCTCTGTTAGTACAGCAATCTGGTGTTTGAATGTATTGTGATACTTATTTAAATTTTCTCCTTCTAAAACTATTAATCTCTTCTTATTCTTATTGTGTGAATTATAAAAAAGCGTGGTATGGATTGTTCAAATTTTATTAGAAAACTATACATTATTTGTAATTTTAATATTAGATTTACTGATGTGAATGATTTAGAAGTTAACTTCATGTTCTATGATAATTATTTTCAGAAATAAATTCTTCATGTTTTAAAAGTTATAAACCTTGATTATCGACATTTGTGGTTTGGCATTTGAAATTTTGTATTTGCTGGAACTCATGCAAAACGATTTGAGTATTATTAAAATATATTGGTTTCCAACTAAATTTCAAGTATATTATGGCTACTTTTGGCTAATCGGATATTTAAAAATTTACATCATTTTTATATGACGCTGGTAAGCCGTAATTAAGTTTAGTATAAAATATAATAATTTTAAGTGTAATTTTATATACAGAATGTTTAAATTTCATGTCTGTAATTTTATATATAGAGTAATGTTTGATTTAGTAAAGCAAAAGCCTCCTCTGCAACATTGAGAGTTCTTGTTCTCTTTTCGGATTTAACTCGAATCTGCTCACCTCTCGCATCCATGAAATGTAACACCTATTGCCTATCTCAATGGAGTGACATATCTCTAGTTACTATGACGGAGAGAATGATAATATTGCTCTTACTATCTCTTTTCTTTCGATCCGATGAGTTTCCCTACTAAACAAACCTCATGGGAATCATGGTGAAAACATAACTTTTATGATCAACCGGCAACCAATGCAAATTTTTCTTCTAATTGATGCATCGGACTGCATGGTACTTGTCTAAAGTATTCATGCCTTTCTTGTTGTACATTGTACTCATTGAAAGTAAATATAAAGCATCTGATGCGTATTAGGTAAATGCATCATATTTAATCCTTTGGTACTTATCCCTAGAAAGATTCGCACCGAAAAAGCACCTCTAAAATCCAGCCTTAATTTCAAGTCCAGAACATAGTACATAACAACCATTTTCCCTACAAATGTTTACGTGCAACGAAACAAACATTTTTCCTGCAAATGTTTACGTGCAACGAAACTTTTACCAATGTCATAAGGTTTTATCCATAACAAGTAATATAGGGCAAATAAAGTCTTTTTGACTTACATGGGGAAAACCGAACCTTGATTTTGGCAGCCTGATGTGGATACGGACTGAAAGCGTCACCCACTGCAGTTATATACCTGCCTCGACTGTGTGGGAAAAATAGAAGAAAAAAGAATAGTGTTAACTTTATTTTGGTAAACGATTTAACTAAAGCATGTGTGTATCAGACATCAACAATGTATAATTATATCTAGAGTGTTCTATTTTGCACCGTTCAAACACTCGCTGCCGTTTTAATCAAGTTTAATATTCTTTGCACGCAAATAACCTACCGGTTTGAATTGTACATAGGCCTACGTGATGTGTATGTATCAAATTGGTCTGCGTGTATCAAATATAAAGCTACATTACTACAGTCTTGGCTGAGAACTACTTAGCGCTAAGTGTCGACCCTAACCGTTTGTTTTTGAAGGCTCAACATCCAGCTTTTAAAACGAAAATCTAAGGTTGACTTTTAGCGCTAATGCATCCGACATCAGTCTATACTCAGCAAACGTCAATACTGTCATTGCTAAGCATTTATTTTTAAATATTGCTGATGATAAAATGTTTCATGTCTTTCATTGGACAACCCATGATAGGAATTAGTATAAAATACAGATAGTACCGAGCGGCACCTGCAGCCACGTTAATCGTACATAATTTTAGCACGTGTTGTGTGATAGTCTATAGCACATAACATTAGACGATTGATCTAGAAGCATGTCCCTTAATCCCGAGGTCATGGGTTAGAGCTTCGCGGTGTTGAAAACAAAACAACACAACAACAAAAAAAAAAAAAAAAAGGATTTCCAAGATCCAGAAGAATAAGGAAAGTAAAAACAACAAAAACAACTATTAGTCTTTAAATACCTGCGTGGCCGGTCGTAGATATGGAAACAATAAAGATTAGAAAAAAAAGCAACGAAGATTAGAAAATTGACAACTCTACACATCCTAATGATTTTCAAAATCTCTGGGAGTAAGCGATACCAATCTCTTATTATTTGTAATTATTTCCACAGACTGCAAATATGCAATCTTAAAGTCAGATTTTAAATTGCATAACACAAATACAATGAAATGAAAGTACAATCACTTTAGTGAAACTTACTTTGGACTGTATCCGCGATTTTCCACTCTTATGGATCCATCGAAGTTCAAAGCGTAGTTTGCAGAAACACAGGTATTGTCGATTTGAAAGGCAGCAAAGAATCTCCTGTCTTCAAACCAAGTGCCCAGGTACTGTTAAAATACAATATTTCTTCAACACGTGTGCCTTTTGGAAACGCATATATCTGTTTCTGTGTGTCACGAATATACCCGTTTGCCTTTAATCGAGCTGAGAAAGACCGCTAGATTTTTGTTCACTTCAAAAACAAAAATCTCTTTGAAATCATATATACATGTACGTCAAAAGATGCATTATATAAATAGTAACAAAGACATATTTTTTTTGATATGTCCATTTTTGTGAGAGAGCATAAAGTACAATCGTGATTGCAGTTCTTACCCTATTCAACTGAAACCATGGTTTGACTGGCACTTTTGGGCATCTCCCAGGACTGGGGACTTGACTCCGGCATGCAGCTAGCAGTAGCAGCCCTAAAATCAACACAACTGCGTCTGGTGAAGCCATTTGCTGAATTGATCGACCATCATTTGTCTCTTTCGGTTATATGAAGATTTCATAGACTGCTATTAATCAAAGTTCACCAGAGGGGACAAAGACTGAGCATCAATCATCGGTTATCAAACAAGAGAATGAGAAAACTGCTTGCAGTAGGCCTACTTTTTCATGTCTGTTTCAATCACCTTTTATGAGCTCATCGAACATAACGAAGCTTCATACAATTGCGTTATCCTAATATACTACATTATTTTGAATTTTTGATTCTCTTAGATCTTTTTAACGAAAGATCTAACTTTTAGGTTTTCTTCCTGACATGCTGACCAAGTCCTTCTTAAAATTGTATTAGATTTATATCTCGTTCAAAATGTCAGCTAAATCTCCCGTGTTAGATTGTGACACATGATCAAGATATCAATAAACTGTTATAAACTTAGATCATGCAAATGAATAGTAATATATTAATTTTAGGACCACTTACTTCACACCGGGTGACTGACTCGATGTTATGTATGAGGAAAAACTGTCATAGCCGTGTCACTGATTTAAGGCCGATGTGGTGAAATGAATAAACAAATCGGTTGACGATCGTATATGTCAGTAGTATTAAATTGCCGCCGGTGCGCACTATTATTGGATGGAATGCGGTAAAACAAAGGTCATGCATTCGAGAGCGCACCGTCGGTGTGATGAAATGTGATCAAACAAAGGTCATGCATTGCGATTTTGACGAAATGGGGTTCAACAAAGGTCACACTAGGTAAACTATCGTCATCGTAAGCGGCCATTTAGAGGGATGAATGAATCCTAGATATTTTACATCAACATGTCAATTAAGTTCATTCACATGTGAAGAGACCTTGCTATAGAGAATACCTATTAGTGAATTATACTAGTTGGCAAGAACAGAGAAAAGTTTCTTGTATAGTTAATGAGAAATATTCACAAATTAAGATCTTGCAAGGTAAACTACTTGTACCACTGTTTGGAAGGATATGATGTACATTACCATGTCTTTTTATTGCCTGCTAGATTTTTGAGACTAAATCAACACCATACAAGGTAAACTTGTCTACCATCAAAGAGAATCCAAGATAAAAGTGTACCTGTCATCTGATTTTATTTATCCATAGGTGTATTTATTTTTTATTTAAAATTAATTGATTAATATGTGTACAAATTAATATGTAGACGTCGTTTAATTTCAGCATATGCAATGTTAGGCTGTATCTAATTGAAAATCCCTAAATGGTCACTTAAATTTAAAATGTAAGACTTTTATTAAGAGTATAATACTGCACATTCAGATAAAACTTTTAATATCAAAACGAAGATAAAATCACACGTCAAACGTATCCCCTTCCTAATTTTGATTTCAATCTAACAGAAAAAGATCACGGGCAAAGTTATATGCATATTATTACATCCCTTAAAAAAAATTAACAAAAATAAAATGTAACTTGAGAACTAATCTACTCAACAAATAAAAAAAACACACACACATCCCTAATTTTGATTTCAATCTAAAGAAAAAAGATCACGATCAAAGTTATAAACATATTATTATTACATCCCTTTAAAAAATTACCAAAAGTAAAATGTGACTTAAAATCTAATCTACTCAAATTTTAAAATCACACACACACACACACCTAATTTGATTTCCTAGGTATAGAAAAAATCATAATCCAATTTATATGCATAATACCTTTTAATCTTTTTAAAGAATTATACCTTATGAATATAATCATAAACAGTGTACATGTGACTCAGAAACAAATCTATTTAAATAAAAAGAAATTGAAGATACAAACACACAAATATATCTAATTTTTATTTCAATGTAAAGGAAAAAAAAAATACAATCAAACTTATAGTATATTATTATACTCTGAATATATGATCACAAAATGTCAAACTTGAGTTTTTAAATTTATCTACTAACATAAAAGAAAAAGACATACACAGACAAATACTCACACTCATCCCTAAGTTTTATTTCAATCTAAAGAAAAAAGATCATGGTTAAAGTTCTATGCATATTATTACACCCTGAAGAAATTATCAAATGTAAAATGTGACTTGAAAACTATTTACTAAAATATATAGACACACACACACACACACACTCCTAAACAAATCTACTTAAATAAAAATAAATTGAAGATACAAACACACAAATGCACACATATATGTAATTTTTATTTCAATGTAAAGGAAAAACAAAACAATCAAAATTATATGTATATTATTATACTCTGAGTATATGATCACAAAATGTCAAACTGAAGTTTTAAAATGTATCTACTAACATAAAAGGAAAAGACATACGCAGACAAATACACACACACACACACCTAATTTTCATTTCCTAGTTTCAAACAACATAGCACAGTCATTGCCTACTCCTAGCTTGAAACGCTCCATAACACTTCCAGCATTCGATGAAACTGCATATGAGCAGATTACACCATCTACAAAGATGCGAAATTGCCAACCTCTTGCGGACGACTATTATTCTTTCTATTAAATTAGCAATAGAAGTGTAATCATTAATTATTATCAAAAATGTGTCACTTATCTTTCTAATCGAAATAACAGTACTTTTTATCTTTAGAAAGTGTATTCTTAATTCTCAGCAAAAACTTATCTTTAATACTATTTCTAATACGCACCGTAATACAATGCGTTAATAAGCAATTAAACGATATATGTGTTAACACACTTATAGAAATACATTATATATGTAATCACTAGTTGGCTTGAGTTTACAATTTTTATTGAGTATATTTTGAATTGTGATACAATTTTATTTTCTGCTTTCTTTATACGATTTTCATTACACGTACACATACATACATACACACACACGTATTTTGTAATGAAAAGTAAAGGTAGAGAACTTATATTCTGTGAGTAACTTTTATTCATAACCTAAAAGCAAATACTAAAGAATAGAAGAAAATGTAATATAATTCAGTTTATCTGTGCTAAAGTTTCAATCATTATACAAAATAATAGCAATTGCTCATGAAATGATAGTTGTTTAAAAAAACTTGAATCATGAGAGACATAAAGAATTACAAGTAAAGAGATATTAAAGGGAAAAAAGATAAAGTTGAAATATAAATTTTATTTGCATACATTAAATAAACAAGATACATAGACTCATTATTTTATATACACTTATAACAATACAATGTCTCTCACTTTTGATTCAATTTTGTAACGTCCATAGGCTAAACTGAATATCATCATCTAGCAAATATCGTTGCTGAAAAATCTATTAAATCTATTGGAAAAATGAAATTGTTATTATGATTCTAGAGGGGAGGAAGTCTATAAAGCTACCACTTGGCATATTTTAGTCAGTATGTAACTCGAACGTGAGTATACAACTCCTTAAATCATTTTTAGAGGGAAATTTAGACTGTTGAATTATGGATTATGGATTTAGAAGTTGATTCTGCTGATGCTACTATGCATTGCATGAAATGTTTCCAATTCACGCGAGATGATATGATATTTAGTGAAGATAGACTTGTTAGCTTTATGAACTGGCCTAAACAAATAACACCTGACAAATATTCATTGGCAAAGGCTGGATTTTACTATACAGGAGAAGGTGATTGTACTACATGTTTTGCTTGCGGCATAGAGCTTCGAGATTGGGAGAAATCTGATGAACCGTGGGCAGAACATAGGCGATGGTCACCCAATTGTGTTTGCTTGAAAATGATTGGTTATGGAGAATTGAAGGGCATTGATAGACAGAACACAATACAGGTCAGAGCAGCTTAAGACAAGTTCTAAACTCGGTTTTAAATTTCATTGTGGAAAATATATCTAATTGAATTTAAGAATGGAAAACTTCAATGTCACTCTTGTTGACAGCATGACGACAGAATTTAACAGCCTTTTTGGGTTACATATGTTAGATCATCTTCAAAGTGTTACAATGGCAAATTGTAATGGATGTAAATCAAACGAGTTTGATGTTTTGCAACATGAATGCAAGACCCTCACCCCTAACAGCAGATTGAAGAAATATTTAGATCAAATTTTGGAAGCAGTGGATGTAAAAAAACGTACTGAAAGAATGGGAGGAGTATATTGTTAAGCTTGATATTCCTCACAACCAATTAGAAAGTTACAAAGAGAAATTGCTTTCAGATGAATTGAGGAATAAAATGTTGCAAAGTAAAGAATGGGAGGAGCATATTCTGAAAGTAGTGCTTGGAATGATACAATTTGAAAGTTCATATGGAGAAGGTATGATATCAGATTATCAAAGCAGGCAGAGACCACTATGGGTGGAGCAAAACCCATGGTCTATATAATGTTGATTTATAAAGTTTGATCGCATTAGTCTTCCTTTCAGTAATATCAGAGAAAATTACTTCTCCGTAACAGAATTGCTTTTGATTTAGTTTATCTTCTTTTGAGAAACTATTTAAAGCATCATGGAAAATACTTTAATGCAATTAACAACTCGTATAGATGATAGAACCAGTAGAATATTAGAAGATGAATTTAATCTTCATTATGCTCTCACTATGTTGAATATTGTTGAGCAAGTAGTGAAAGAAAATTGCTATGGATGTAAAGTGAATCATCCATCTCAAGTTCAACATGAATGTATCATGTACTCTACTAGGGAAAAAGTGATATTTTTTCCCCACACATTTTGGAAGCTATGGATGATAAACAAAGTTCTTGATCAATGGGAGGAGGCTACTGCTAAGTTGGACATGCTACCAAATCAATTAACTGCATATAAACAGAAACTTTCTTGTGATCAATGGAGAAGGAATGAATTTAAAACTAAAGCATGGGAAGAGAAAATATTTGACATGGTTTTAAAGATGATTTACCTGGAAGGAAGATTCAAGGAGTGATACTAACCACATGAAATGATGGTAGAGATATAGCGTTTTTCAAAAAGCTTAAATTAAAATGATTATTAAAGGTCTTTTTAAATAATATCAATCCATCATAAATATTCATCCATAATAATAATACTATTAAAATTGTATGCAAAGTTTGATTTTGTAATAAATCATTGCTTTTGTACATATGTTTGTCATCTACTTATGATTTTTATTATTGTTTTCTTAAGAATAAGGTCTCTCCTGTCCTCTATCTATACCTCTCCTGTCCTCTATCTATACCATCTTCTCAAAACCAGTACAGTTTTATATCCATCTTTTTCTTACTTTCAACCACTTTCTCATCATGTGTTTCTTTTCATTGTTCCAATCTATAAGCATATATACATTCATACATATATATATGCACACACACACACACACATATATATATATATATATATATATATATATATATATATATATATATATACATGCATGCATAAATACATGCGAACATACATATATACATACAAAAAAAGATACATAAATACAAACAAACAAACATACATACGCACATTTCTATTGCTCCTATCTTAAGCATACATACATACATACGCACATTTCTATTGTTCCGATCTTAAGCATACATACATACATACAAGCAAACAAACATACATACATACAAGCAAACAAGCATACATACATACAAACATACATACATACATACATACATACATACATACATACATACATACATACATACATACATACATACATACATACATACATACTAATATTTACATGAAAGAGAGAGGAAGATTGGTAAGGTGTATGCATGATATTTTTTCTTTGATTTCTTAAACTGTAAAAGAAAACATGATTTAAACAAATTATGAAAAAATGATATAAAAGGAGTTTATATATTTTAAAATTATTGTATTAGCATCTCACGAAGACAATGGATAAAAAGCAAAAGGATGAAATCCTTCAGAGGTATTACTTTAACGTCTCGAAACCCGCTGCATTTGCTGGCCCTCAGAAACTCTACAAAATATTGCATAAGAAGTATCCTGACCAATTCAGTTTATACTTTATTAAGTAATGGTTAAATAACCAAGATGCGTATTCTCTACAAAAACAAGTACGACACAAATTCAGAACTTCCAATGTACGAGTCTCCTCCATTGATGAACAGTTTGATGCCGATCTGATGTCAGTGACAAATCTATCTAAAGAAAAAAATGGAATTCAGTATTTACTTTTCGTGATTGATATATTTTCCAGATATCTGTGGGTAAAATCATTGAAAAATAAATCTGCAAAATCTTTTCTCAGTGCCATGAAAGAGATTTTTCAAGATCGTAAACCCATTAAATAACGCACCAGACAAAGGTTCTGAGTTTGCTAACCATTGGTTTAAGAAATTTATGAAAGATATTGGTGTATACTTTTTAATGACACAAAATCCAGCAAAAGCTAATTACGCTGAAAAAGTGCAAAGAACCATTAAAACAGCTATGTATAGAATGATGAAGCATAATCGCAGTTATCGTTATATCAATGATTTAGACAAATTCGTTGAAAATTATAACGCGTCACCTCATCACAGTCTAAATTATATTACCCCGAAAGATGTTAACAAGGGAAACCAAGCTGATGTCTGGGGCGTACATGTATCTTAAAAAACCACAAGTTGCACGGAAACATAAACCAGCATACAAATTTAAAGTTGATGATTTTGTTGAGAATAACATACATCAAACATCCATTTCGTCGTTCTTATCAGTAGCAGTATACATCTGCAGTATTTAAAATTGATAATCGACTCTTAAAACAAGGTATTCCCATGTATAAAATTAAAGATCTTAAAGATGAAGCTATAAAAGGATTATTTTATCATTCAGAACTCCAAAAAGTTGACAAAGATGAAAATAGTCTCTGATTTATAGAAAAAATATTGAAAAAAGAAAACAAAGCGGAAAAACTTCAATATTTTGTTCAGGGGGAAGGCTTTCCAAAATCATTCAATAGGTTGGATAGATGTTGATCAAGTAAAAGATACATTTGTTGATCCTGCATTAAAAAATGGATCGTTATGTTTACATAAAAAGCGGTTGATAGCAAATCTTATTTTCCAGACAATCAAGTGTGTAACTTTAAAGTATACTTAAAATTACCACTTACATTTAATGGATTTTGGAAAGTAGGATTAGTTGAATTTTATGCTGCCTTTAAAGAGATGAAAGAAAAAAGGATAATTCAATCAGCAATGCATTATATGTGTATACCAACATTTGCAAGGAAAGCATTGTGAAAGGATCCAGAACAGCCTCTTTTGAGAATATTACAAAAAACTCACAAGATGGATGGAGTTATAGCTTTGGTTCACATATATATTTACCAGTAAAAGAAAAGAACTAATTGAATTTGAATTCTATATTAAGTCAGAAGACGGCAATTTTGCATCATTCATGATCTCGCCAGTGTCATTGCCACTTCATTTTTAAACAGTATCCGTTTTATTTAGATTATGAACCCCTCTAAATTATACATACCCAATCAACAAAAGTGGATGAACTTTTTTAAAAATGTTGCAAATGGTAAAGAGCGTTTACAACCAAGCAATCAAATCGGTGAATCAAAGTATATTCGCTCTTTTATAGCACCAACTAGACAAATATCTTAAGCAGTCTGAAGAATATGCTTCACCATCTCATCAAACATCAGTAAAACTTGTAGCTCCAGCACAGCAAGGTTGTTGAACAAGCTAATCTGATTGAAACATGATCAAAATAATATTTATATTAAGCCACAACGCAGATCTAAAATGCAAACATAAAGGAAAAGTGTATAGAAGAGAAAGAAGTCAACAAAGAAGACAGCCTCAAAGACAAGAAAAATCGTCAAAATCAGCCCAAAGAATCAAAGAGGTGGAAAAAAAGACTGTTAAAAAGAAGACTAGGAAATCATCAATGAAAAAAGACATTTTCAATTTTTAATTATGTCATATTCAACTTTAGAAAACTTTCATGAGGTAGTTCCCAGCGAGCTATCCCTTTTTGATCTTCCTCCAATACATGTAGCAGTATCAGATATTTATTATCAAGAAATTCGACACTCCTCTCAATTGTCTGGAGATAGTCCTATTGAATTTAAAATCAGTGGTACAAATCTATGGACTATTTAGATTTGAAAGGTTCACAGCTTTATGTGAAACTGAAGGTGAAAAAAGCAGATGATCACAATTTAGTTGACAATGAAAAGTTGGACCTGTGAATATATTTTTACAAGCTCTGTTTTCCTCCACAGAAGTTATCTTACAAAATAAAATCTACCATAACATGTACAACACAATCCATATAGAGCTATGATACAAACATTCTAAACTATGGACAAAGATGCTAAATCTACTCAGATATCTACACAACTCGTTTATATCAAAGATGAATAGCGATCACCTGAAGATCCCGAGCAGTCTGGAGCTAACACTGGCCTTTTCATACGATCACAGTACATTAAAAAGTCAATCAGTCTAGATCTACCAAGGAACCCTAATTTTTCATGATCTATTCTCCATATCTAGATACTTGATAAATCAAGTTGATGTAAACCTAAAACTATACAGAAGTTCTCCAGCTCTTTGTCTTTGCTCTGGAGAAACCAAACCCGATTACAAGATAGATATAACTGATATATATCTACTAGCAAGAAAAGTGAGAATCAATCCAGCAGTGATCTATGGACAATCTGAAACACTTAAAAACCACTAATGCTAAGTATCCATTCACCAGAGCAGAGTGTCGAATGCAGAGTATTGCAACAGGAAGTACTTCGAATCATTTTTACTGGGAAAACATATTTTAAGGACAAAAATCTAGTCGAGTCATAGTTGGATTTGTTAAATCAAAGGCAGTGTCAGGAGATTACAGTTCAAATCCTTTTGATTTTTCTAACTGTAAATCCAATCTATTTGTCTCTATTCTGATGTAATACCTGTTGGAGGCAATCCCAATAAAACTAGATTTCAATACATCAGATGGTGCGACGGTTATGCGAGCATACTCAGAATTATTTCAGTTTTACTGGAAAGTGGAATCATGATTTGGGAAATAATATTACAAGACTAGATTTTATCAAAGGAACAACTCTGTTTGCATTTCAATTTGAACCATACTTCCTCAACATGGAGAATATCTATCTCTGGTAAGATGAGGAACGTGGAACTAGATGTACAGTTCAAGAATGCTCTGAGCGGTTAAGTATTCGCTTCAAAATAATATTTAATTCCATATCTTAAAGTATTTTAACTATATAATTAACTTATTTTTCAATGATATGATTTATATCACTTGTTGTCTTTTCCTTTTCAAGACATGAGCTGCGTCGTATATAGTGGATCTCCAGGTATATTTGAAATCAAGCCAGAACGGAGACATTCATATCAGAATGAATAGCATCTCAGCTACAATGTTGTATTTCAATTTGATCTCATTCTAAGAAAATATGTGTGAAGGAGTTTAATCGTAGAACATTTACCAAACACTCTATCAAGTTTCCATGTGGAATATTGCTAACACTGAGATAATCATTCTGAAGAAGGAAAAACACTGGAGTGCAGTTTATATTTTGATAAAACCAGAGAAAGCAGAATTCTTTGATAGTTATGGAAAAAGACCAGACTATTATTCTATCAACTTTAAGAAGTATCTGAACAAACCATGCTACTATCTCATTCTGTGTTAAATGAAAAGCAAATACAAAGCAACCTATTCAAAATGCGAATATGCGGACTAATACTGTCTATTTTTATCTTAATCATAGACTAGAATATTACATCCATGATATGATAACGTTTCAGTTCTATAAACTCTCAAACAAATTCATAAATTTATGTATGAATATGTGCAGTATAACTTTTCCTCATTGATTAAAAAATGAATGTACCTATAATCAAATATGCAAGCAGCATTGAAATGATTATAATGAATTAAAATATATAAATGCATATTATATATTTATTTTTTTTCTTACTTTTTCATCTGCCTTTTCCTTTCAATTCAGTTGAGTTTTGTTGCTGGATATTGCTTAACACTGTGATGGATGAAAATATAGATAATTCTATACAAAGAGATCCGTCAATAAAAGATTTGAAAGTCCCTGTACCTGTATTATTGCAGGGACCAACAGGATCAGGGAAGACGAGATCTATTTGTATGAAATTTTAAAGTATGCTCGGTACATGTTTACAGATCCTCCCAAGAAAATATTTTATTGCTATAGTGTGAAACAAGACATTGTTTTCAGAAATGAACCATATCCATTCCAAGCATTGAGTTCTTTAAGGGGTTTAACATCCAGGCAAGAGTTGGAAAACGTGGGGTATGGATTTCAGAACATAAAGTATTGATTATTGATGATTTACATCAAAAAAGCATCCCAAGAACATGGATAATTGGTGTGCCCTCTTCTGCCAATATAGACCAATCATCTTAATTTTTCAACCTTTTTTATTGTTCAAAATTTATTTGCAGGAGGAAAGCAATTCCGTACAAAATTCTCATTATTTTATATTGTTTGCTAATCAAAGAGATCAGCTTCAAGTTCACACTTTAAGTAGACAGATGTTTCCAGGTCAATTGAAAATTATTTATGGATGCATATCAAAAGGCAATTCAAAACAAATATGGCTATTTTCTGATTGATTTGTCACCTCATTCTAATCCAAAATATAAACTTCGAACACATATCCTACCAGATCAGTTAACCATAGTATTTCTTCCAGAAAGTAGTATAATAATATGAATACCTTGCTTAAGAAAGACCACAAATTTTTGAAACTTATAATCATGACGACAGATTTGCAACGCAAAGCTCTCAATCAAAACCATACAACTCCATCACAGATGATAGCTGTTGTACAAATCATATGTACTGTGCTGCATGGAAATCGAACAATATCAGAGAAAAATATAAAGAAATTAAAACGGTATAAAGTAAGCATTCGCCGTTTTATTAGCAAGGGTATAACTCTAAAAAGGAGAAGCAGAATTTTACAAGTGTATTGGAAAGAGTTCATATTGTTATTGAAAGTCGTTGAAAAAGAATTATAATTATGGCTAAGGAGTTCGTGCTTATACTAAAAGCAAAATATGAAAGTATGTTAAAAGCTTTAGAGGAGAAGAAAAATACAAATAAAGAAATAAATCAAGTCGGAGGAGAAAATGAAAAGGTTGAATATAATGTAGTGGAAAGACAGGATATAACAAAGAAAGCATTAAATAAGGATAATATGCAAAATTTTCATAAAACACCAACTTTATATGTAAAACGTCCCATATCAGAAATGGAGCTTTAGTTTTAAAAAAAGCAACATATGAAAAAAAGAAGACTATCGAAGAAAAAATCAGCTAAGAAATCAAAATGGATCAATTACATGATTTAGAGAAATGTATCATTGGAGAATATCTCACACATCATCTACCCAGATTGTAATTGTAGCATGAAGGACACGCCTATTATACTCGAGTGAACTATATAAAGATAGACGGTTTTACTAGCAGTTTATTCTCACATGTGTATAGTAAAGATGGAGCAACTTGTGGAGGAATTAATTTCACGTTTTCCGAATGGATCTGATCGTTTAGAGAGGGAAATTCAATCTTTGAAGTCAAAGCTCCAGATTCTAGGACCAGAATTTAGTGATTCGGACGATGAAGCATTAGTTAAGAGCAGCTGAAGAAATCGAAAATACATTAGCAAAGAGATTAAAA
The DNA here is from genome assembly GCA_029931535.1 of Margaritifera margaritifera. Lineage (NCBI taxonomy): Eukaryota > Metazoa > Mollusca > Bivalvia > Unionida > Margaritiferidae > Margaritifera > Margaritifera margaritifera. The sequence goes on from JAQPZY010000499.1 coordinate 185,560, forward strand.
CGAGAAGAAAAGGATAAAATACACTTGTGATATTTGTGGGAAGATATATAGCAGAAAAAGCACTTTAAACACGGCATGTGCTAACTCATTCTTTAACTATCAAATGTGATTTGTGTGGAAAGAAATTTAGAAGACGTGACTATTTACATCAGCATCAATATAGAGTACATCAAAATTGCTTGCATAGTACAATACAATGGAATTGTAGCCACTGTAGTGATGTGCTCAATAAGTATCAATCTATGTTTCAACATGTAGTTGCAACGCATTCACTCCCTGTAAATCAAAGTGGTGGAAAAGAAACACCTTCTTCATCTAAGACATTGTCTAAAATTGAGAATATATCTCTACCACTAGGACCTGATTCTTCACAACAAAATAATTCAAACTCGATCGAAGGAAATTTACAAGGACATTCAGTTTCACAACGGAGTGCTTTAAATAATGGAATTCAAAATCAAATCATTTATCCCAATAATTATGACAAATATGATTTGTTAACATTTTTTGCTAACATTAAGTTGCAAATCAAGGATTATTTACAATCACGAGTACAAAATCATGCTATAAAATGGTATTTATCAAGTCGAAATGCATAGAGATATGGCTGATGGCGGAACTGATACAACTAGTCCTCAGTTTCAAAGTAGAACATACTTTACTCTTTCCAGTGAACCTTTAAGTGAACATGAATTGAATGAAGCATTGCAAAAAATGTAAATGAGCTTAGAAAATTTCTTGAGAAATGCTTCTGGATGGAATGTGACAAAAGTAATTTAAATGGAAATTCATACTATCATTTTATTCTCCCATAGCTGCATCTAGTTAAATTGAAATTACCCTTAACATTAAGAAAATCTCAACTGCATTTTAAATATCAGAAAGAACAGATCAAAAATGATTTACCTGGAGTGAGTACTTGCAATCGCTTTCGATCCTGTAGAGTTATCTCAAGAATCATAGAACATTACATCCCCTTTGAACATGAAACTCAACATGAGTGGCATTGACTATCCGGTGGAATTAACAAAACTGGATAAATTACAAACTCAAAATTCAAGAATTTCTGTTAAATATCTTTACATTTGAAAACAGGTGAAATACTTCCCATAGAGATAACTTAAAAAATTGGGAAGAGAGTTCATCATGTAAATTTATTGCTTTTAAAAAGTAAGGAAATGCATCATTATTGTACTATAAAAGATTTAAACAAATTTTTATTCAGACTAAAATCAAACGGCCATACACATTTATTTTGCCCCTATTGTTTACAAGGATTTACACGAGAGATATTAGTAGATGATCACTTGCCATACTGCTCTGTACATGATGCTCAAAAAGTTGAATTAACAGAACCTGGTAAAAACAATATGTTAGAGTTTAAAGAATTTGAAAAACAATTAAGAGTACCATTTGTGATTTATGCAGATTTTGAAACTTTAAACAAAAAAATTGATTCATGCTCTCCAAATCCAGCAGAATCAAACACAACTCCAACCACTTTGTTAGAACCTTGCAGTTTTGGATACAAAGTTGTTTGTATTGATTCAAAGTATACAAAACCTACAATCATTTACCGAGGGGAAGATGCTGCTAAAAAGCTGATTGAGTGTCTATGGAAAGAAAAACAAAAGATAGAAGAGATTTTAGAGAAGATAGAACCAATGAAAATAACTAAGGAAGATGAAATAAATTTCATGCTAGCTAAAGAGTGTTGCATTTGTCACAAGCCATTTAGTGATAAAGATAAAAGAGTTAGACACCATTGTCATGTAAGTGGTAAAGTGTTTGGATTAACACATCAAAATTGTAACTTACAGTGCCAACAGTCTAAATTTATTTCAATCATTTTCCATGGTTTAAAAAATTTCGATGGACATATTCTCTGCCAGAGCAATTCAAATATACTGATATTAAGTGCATTCCACAAAATTTAGAGCGCTATGTCAGTTTTTCATTGGGATCTCTTCGTTTTATTGACAGTTTCCAATTCTTAAATTCATCATTAGAAGCACTCGTGGAAAATTTGTCTTGTGATGGGATAAAAGCATTTGCACATTTTCAGCAAGAATTACCATTATCATCTCACGCTGAATTGCTATTAAGTAAAGGCGTATATCCATATGACACCATGGATGATGAGAGTAAATTTCAAGAAACTCAACTACCACCCCAAAATGCATTTTATTCTGATCTAAAAAGAGAGTCAATCTCTGACTTGGAGTATCATCATGCCTGTACTGTATTTCAAACGTTCAAGCTAAAAGATTTAGGTGATTACCATGATTTATATCTAAAAACAGATGTGATTCTTTTGTGTGATGTTTTCGAACAGTTTCGAAACATGTGCTTAAACCAATATGAATTAGATCCATGCCATTTTTATAGTTCTCCTGGACTTTCTTTGTCAGCATGTTTAAAAATGAGTGGAGTATGTCTTTAATTAATGACTGACATTGATCAAATTTTATTTATAGAAAAAGGAATAAGAGGTGGAGTTTCCTAGATTTCTAATCGTTACAAAAGCGCAAACAATCCTTTACTTGGAGAACAAAACTATAATCCATCAAAACCGACGTCATATTTACAATATTTAGATATAAATAATCTTTATGGTTATGCAGATGACTTCCACTAAAACTACCTACAAGTTCATTCAAATTCTTAAGTGATGAGGAAGTAAAGGATCTTTGATATTTCTTTAGTTATCAAAGGATGGTGATTTCAAGGTTATATTTTAGAAGTCTCCTTAAAGTTATTCCAGAGCATTTACATTGATGGTCATAACTGTTTACCACTATGTCCAGAAAAAAAAAATAATAAAAAAAGAACACATTCGGACGATCAATTATCGCTTTATAATTAAGGGAGGAAGATTTGGAAAAAATATACAATGTAACGATTCTGATAGAAGATAAGATATTATTTCCTGATTCTAAGACAGTAAAATTCGAAAAATTTGTAGTAGAACAACAGCATTGCGAGGGACAAGGATCATTATCATGTAGTACATTACAGAAACAGAATATCTTCAACTGGTAATTACAACTAGGAATGGAAATAAAGCAGATCCACAGTAGTGATTGGAAATTCTTTCAAGAAAGTTGTGATGAAACGCTTATGTTCTTCTATAACACAGAGATTGAGAAAGCAATAGCAAAGTACTACTCTGTATTGAGAAAAATTTCTTACAAGCTTGATGAATCTGTTCAAGCTGTATTTCGCGGGTTAGTATAGAGTTTTGCTGATTAAGGAAAAATCAACGATTCTATAATTTTGAAGCTGATTGATAACTGAAATTAGATTCTTCTATAGTATTTTTGAAATTTATTTCCATTATATGATTTTATCGATAACTATTAAAAAATTGAATATACTTTAACAAAGAGCAATATATCATTTTTTCTTAATTATTATAATTTTTCAGATGTTTAAATAAGTTGCCAAATCAAAAAGATCTTCTTAATACTTTGTATAATGCAAACTTTATTATGAGTATTGATTTATTACAGGGACCCTGTAGACAATGGACGAACGTTTCGAAAGCATGTCGATGTGATCCTTGGTTACCAGGACCTAAGTAAGGGTGAAACTATACCCGAACCCACCCTACCACTCACAAGAAAATCAATCCACCCCCACTCAGTTCACCTTTCCTCTTTCATAAACTTGTAAACCAATATTTCAGTCGAAGAATAACTATGAGTGGCAGTGAGACATATTAAGTCGTGCAAAACGAGAAAATTTTTAAAGCCGAGCTACTCGGGAATTATTTATATTGGATTCAATCTCCAAAGCTTTCTATGTATGATTTTTATTATAATTACCCATGAGAAAGAGAATTATATAGAGATCAAAATCTTCAATTGCAAATGACTAGACACAGATAGGTTTGCTGCTTTACTGTGAAACAGAGAAATATTTGTATGATGAACATGATAGGTGAAGCGTACTGGATTTGTATTTAGATACTTCAGATTATCCACAACAAGATCACTTTCTTCATAGCAATGAAAACCAAAAAGTGTCTTGGTAAAATAAGATGAAAGACCCTGAAATGTGAATGGGAAAGCCTATACTATTATTATCGTGTGTGTCTATGAAGACCAATAAATGCTAATGCTTTTGTCCTGTGCTATGGGAAAAGTAGAAAGAGCAAGAAAGCAAAAGGCATTGCTACTAAAGTGACAGTAAAAAAGGATCATACTCTAGATTCAGTAAGCATTATAACACAAACCAAGGGGGACTTTGATTTCAGGAAATCTTCTAAAGTACACTCCCAGCCACTGTAGCTTACTTAGAAGTCATTTTCTCATCAACTGTTTTCTCTGAAAATAATAGTTAAAACTAGGTCACTTTCGCTGCTTCGATGATAGAAACGATATATTTGCTAGATTGATGGTATTGAAAAAGTTCGTAGGGAATATGGGTACGTACAATAGTTTGAAATCAAAAAGAAAATAGAGAGGGGGGCGGTCAATGTATTGACTATATAGTGATATACTAAATAATGATTCTACGTGTATCTTTGTTTATTTAATGTGTGCAATAAAAATTTGATATATCACATACTTTATCTTTTTTCGTTTAATAATCTCTTTGCTTGATATCATTTTCGTTTGCTTTCATGATTTAAGTTTGCTATTATGATGGTCCGAAAATTTCAAGCAAGTGATTAAACTGAATTATAATTAACACTTTCTGTCTTCTATTCTTAGTATTTGATTTAAGGTTATGAATAACAGTTACTCACAAAATATAAGCTCTCTTCCTATTGTAACTTGTCTTTACAAAATAAGAGTGTGTTCACAAATGTGTTAGTATACTCTGTACTTGATCATTACCAATAATAGTCGCCCTGTGTGTGTGTATGTTTGTACGTGTAGTTCGTTGTAATAGAAATTGTATAAAAAGGAAAGCAGTGAAATAATAATAATTGTATCGCAATTCAGAATATGAATATCACTCAATAAAAATTGTAAACTAAAGACCAGTACTAGTGCATTACATAGCATATATATTTAGTTTCATAAGTGTGCGTATTAGACACATATATGTATCGTTTTAATTGCTTATTAACGCATTTTATTGTTACGTACGGTGCGTGCGTATATTAGAAATAGTATTAGAAGTATAAGTTTTTGCTTACGAGAAATTAAGGAATACACTATTTCTTAATAGAATGAAAAAAGTTACTGTTATTTCGTTGTAGGATAAAGATAAAAAGTATGTTATTTTCGTATTAGAAAAGATAAAGTGACAACCATTTTTGATATATAAATTAATGATTACACTTCTATAATATTGCTAATTGTTCTAATAGAAAGAATAATAAGTCGTCCGCAATGAGGTTGGCAATTTCGCTCATCATTTGTAGGTGGGTGTAATCTGACTCTATATAGCAAGTTTGCATTACTGATATGCTGGATTCTGGCCTGTTATGGAGTACGTTTCACAAGCTAGGAAGTAGGCAATGACTGGTGCTTATGTTGGTTTAGAATACTAGGAAATGAAAATTAACATGTGCAACTGTATACATAACTGCTCGCAGCATAAAGGCCCTAAATATGATAGTGTTTGTATACAGATAAACAGTCTACAAAATAATATTACGATTCATTTAATTTACTTGCCATGCTAATAGATCTAGTTAAACGTGTGCAATCTTCTCGCCATTCACTCCCGAAAAAAAGTAAAGTTGCATACTTTTATGTTTCATATACTTGCAACTTGTTTGAGTTTGATTTTAAGGAGGAGGACGTTTCTAAAGTGATTTATTGCATGGTGGCTCTGGCTCTAATTGAATCATGAGATTAGTGATCATTTTTAATTTGATTTGCATGAGCAACTTTAAATACATGTACTCTGTCAAGGCAAATAAGGCAAAATCAGCTTTTATTAATACAGGTAGAATAATACGGTACATCTTGATATACTAGATATAGGACAGATACAGGATATCATAGATTGCTTCCATTAAAACAAGGTGATTATACGTACTGGAAAACAACCTGATACCGCAGTCTTTGTTGCAAAATGATAATACTTACTGGAAAGACGAGTAATTGCCTTGACAGAAAAATATCACAATTATTTCACTCGGAAAATCTAGTATTTCACTGCCTAGCATAAAATAAATACATACATATATACATACATAGTTATATCTTCATACATACACATATACACACATACAAACATACATACATACATACATACATACATACATACATACATACATACATACATACATACATACACACACATACATACATACATACATACATACATACATACATACATACATACATACATACATACATACATACATACATACATACATACATACATACATACATACATACATACATACATACATACATACATACATACATACATACATACATACATACATACATACATACATACATACATACTTACATACTTACTTACTTATTTGGATTAAACTCGCGTGCGACCAATCTGGTCATGTGCGAGTAGTTAATGTGCGCACAGCGCACTATTTAATTTGCCCCCAAACTGTTGCGGTAACATCAGTTTGGGGTTCGTCAAGCGGTTAAAACAGAGCTGTAAAAACCGCTTGCGCTTTACTGCATGCACAGCATGCTATTTAATTAATCGGCGTGGGGGTGCGTATCACCCTCACGCCCTTTTATTGTGTGCCCAGCACACTGTCTGTTGCTTTTTATGTCAGGTCGTGAAAAAGGCGGGGTCGGGATCGGCCAGAGAGGAGCTTCTGTGTCACATGGTTGTGTCTTTGGTCGTCGCAATTTTATTTTGAAAAATTTTATTTTTTTAATTTTTAATGAACTCTGTATGATTGGCTGATTTTTACCGTGTTGAAGCTGGGTTAAGTCCAAGGAGCTTTGCCCTATACTTGATCCTATGCATGTCGTGGTGTGGTTGTTTTAAGTAATTGTTGCCACTTTGTGCGGCTGGGCCTGATGGCTTTGGGTTTTAAGCCACCTTATATTATCTAAGGGTTTTGGGTCAAGGTTTCAAGTTTCTTGTTGGCAATTGCATTTGTTGCCCTTTTATTTGGAAACTGGGTTTAGGGTGTAGATTATATACCGCTTTGTGCAGTGGGCCCCTGATGGTTTGGACTTATGACCACCTTATACTCTTAGGTTCGTTTTGGGGCCAGTGTGCGGGTCCTATTAGGTAGTTTCAGTGGATCTGGGGTAAAGCATGAACTATATACCGCATTGTGCAGTCGGCCCCTGATGGTTTGGACTTGTGACCATCTTATATTCTTAGGTTCGATTTGGGCCAGGTGTGAGGGTCCTATTATTGTTTCATTGGTGAGTTGTTCTGATACTCCTTTGACTGTTTTCCGAATATCGGTACCAGTGTGGGTGTTTGAGAAAGCGTTAGCAAAAGAAGAGTATACAGTCATGCATGTGTTAATTAAAAAGGAACTTTTTTTTTTTTTTTAAATATAAAAATTCATTCATTCATCCATTCATTCATTCATCCATTGTTTTCCTTCCTTCCGTTAGTGGTCATGCATGGGCGATGGTTATGGTTGTTTGAAGAATAGAAAAAAACAAAACTTGGTTTGCTTATTATTAATGTTTGTGATATTTTTCAAATACTTGCAGTGCGAGGGCCCAAGTTCGTTATATGTACCCTTCCACCGTAAGGGCTGGGGATATACCTGGTTCCTCCCTGCGATTTGATCTGACCTTTTTTTAATATGCAGTGCGAGGGCCCAAGTTCGTTATACGTACCCTTCCACCGTAAGGGCTAGTGATATACCTGGTTCCTCCCTGCGATTTGATCTGACCTTTTTTTAATATTCAGTGCGAGGGCCCAAGTTCGTTAGACGTACCCTTCCACCGTAAGGGCTGGGGATATACCTGGTTCCTCCCTGCGATTTGATCTGACCTTTTAATTTTATTTTAAATTTTGTGTCTAGGGATCCACGCTGAGTTTGCCTGACTGTCCTAATGATTTGTGATTTGTTAATGTTTTTATGTTAAGGTTTGTTTTTGTGAGGAGACCGGAACTTTGTGTGTGTGTGTGGGGGGGGGGGGGGTTAATTTGGTTACAATTTTCCCCTTTTCCCAATGGCAGAGATGAACCCTAAGATGTTTGCATACATCGAGTTGATGTTGTTCGTTTTGGTGATAAAAAACGTCGGGTACTGGGCTGGTGTGTTTATTTTTGTTTGTTTTTCCTGGAAATTTTCCCTTTCTGGTGTGTATTTGGGGCAGGTATTAAAGATATGTTCTAATGTTTCCGGGACGGGGCAGTGAGGGCAATTTATGCCTGCTTCTCTTATCTCTGGTATAAACCTTCCAAAACTGCTGGCTAAAAGGGTTTTGCCAGTTTTGAGTCGGGTTATGACTTTGGAGTCGTATGGGTTTACCAATTTAGGGGCTGTTATATTCCTGCTAACTTGTTTTTGCAGTAGGTAGAGTTTTCTCCCTTTTGCTGAGTTATCCCATTCCGGTTGCCATTTATTATCTATTTTCTGCCTTATTATACTGTAAATTTCCAGTACGCTATAATCCAATTGATGTATTTCAGATTCTTTAAGCTTTCTTTTGGCTTCTTGGTCTGCCCTTTCATTCCCTGGAATATCGATGTGGGAGGGTACCCACATGAATTCCACAGTATAATTTTGTTGGTCCAGGGTTTTAAGTTTTAAATATACTTATTTGTTTCCAGGGTTCGTAGCACACTGAGGGAGTCGCTGATTATAACTGTTTTGGGTGTGTGGGATTCTTGAATCCATTTTATAGCTTCGTTAATTACCCAAAACTCGACTGTATAAATGGAGCAGTGATCAGGCAGCCTTGCCCCCAGTGTGATATTCTCCCCCGGGATTACGACTGCGGCTGCCGTACGCATGGGTTCCAGTGATTTTGACCCATCGGTGTATATTTGTGTGTAGCCCTCGTATCTATTCGCAATATCAGTTAATATTTTGGCCCTGATTTCTAATGGGTTATGTTGTTTGTCCCCATAGTTTAATGCTTCGACATTGATTTTGGGGGCCTTACAGGTCCATGGTGCGGAGCCCGGGTGTTGTATTATTTCCGCTTGGGTATTGGTCAGTTCTAATTCCCTGTGTAGGTCATGGATTTTTTTCCCTCCTGGTAAGTTTGCTTTTAGTTTATGTCGGAAGGGCTTGTTGCACTTGTTTATGATAATGCGGGTGGGGTGTGATTTCGGGTGAATTGATAGCCGTGTCTCGTAGCGCAGGAGTAACTCCTCCCTTCTAAGGTGTAGAGGGGGTTCCCCTGTTAAAACTCGTAGCTCGTCCCCAGAATTGCTACTGAGAGCGCCGGTGCAAATAACAAGATCCTGGTACTGAATTCGATCTAGTTTTTTAAGTACATTAGGGTGAGCCGAAGCATATGCCTGGCACCCAAAATGTATTTTCGATCGAATGAGTGTCCTATATAATGTAAGGAGTGTGGTCTGATCCGCCCCCCACTCGGTGCCTTTAAGGTTTCGTAAGAGGTTTAGATCTTTTCCGCATCTCCTTACTAGCTCTGTTATGTGATTGCTCCATGTAAGGTGCTCATCAAATAGCATTCCTAAGAATCGAGCTACTTTTTCAAATTTTATCTCCGTGCCGTTTAAGTATAATTTTGGGGGGTCCCTGCGTGTTTAAAGTTTAGGTGTAAAAAGCACCCCTATTGTTTTTCCGGGGGATATTTTGAAACCCCACCTATCTGCCCATCTTCCAATCCCATCTAGTCCCATCTGCATTCCGCTCACCACAGCTTCACTGGACGGGTTTCCCGCTTTCCAGATTCCGCTGTCGTCAGCAAACTGAGATATGTCCAGATGAGTTTGGTCTATTGACTTTTCCAGGTCATTTATCATGATATTGAAAAGGGTGGGGCTCAGTACACTTCCCTGTGGGGTGCCGTTTTCCAGCTCGTGTATTTCCGAATACTGTCCTCCCACCCTCGTTTGGATAGTTCGACAGGTTAAGAAGTTTGATATGAATGTATGCATGGGGCCAGTGATTCCATATTGGTTTAATTTGGCAATTAATCCTTTGGTCCAGATTAGATCATAGGCTTTTTCGAGGTCAAGGAAGACGGCGATTAGATGGCGGTTACTTTTCTGTCTTGCATTGAATGCCAGTCTTATGCTTGACTCCAGTCATATAAGTTGATCTAATGTGGAGCGTTTATTGCGGAATCCGCTTTGATTTTTGGATATCAAATTCTTACTCTCTAGGTGGAATTTAAGCCTATTATTTATCATGGTCTCCATAACCTTACATATGTTATCTGTGAGCGATATTGGTCTGTATGAATTTATATCTGTTGGATCTTTTCCAGGTTTTGGGATTGGGATGACAATTGCTTGTTTCCATCTTGTTGGAATCTCTCCCGATCGCCAGATCGCATTCAACAGATCTAAAATCACCAGTTCGGTTCTTTTGGGGAGATTTTTGTAAATTTCGTAACCTAATGTGTCCTCCCCCGGCGAGGTAGTTTTTTTCCTGCAGAGAGCTTTTCGCCATTCATGAATGGTGAAATCGACATTTAGGGGGCTGAATTGGTTACTCCTATCTGTGAATAAGTGAGGGTAATATGTTTCGACCCTGTTTCGGTGTATTTGGAAGTTAGCTGTATGGTTTGTGTTGCTGCTCATCCCGGCGAAGTGTGATGCTAATGTTTCTGCTTTTTCCCCGTCAGTTGTAAGCCCGGGGAGCTTGGGGGTTGCAAAGGATTTTTTTCCTCTTATTTTCTTAATTTTATCCCATACCTGCTTTGAATTAGCCTTATGATTTATGGATGAGCAGAATTCTTGCCATGAGGTTTGTTTTGCCTTAAATATTATGTTTTTCGCCAGGCGTTCTTTTTCTTTGTAAACAAGAAAATCGAGGTTGTTTTTGGAGTGCCGAAACCTGTTTAGGGCCCTTTTTTCTCTCTTAATGCTTGTTTACAGTCCTCATTCCACCATGGTACGGACTATTTGATGCCCCGCCCTCCCGTTTTGGGAATACTTTGCTCCGCTGCTGATGACAGTGCTTTAATGACATTTTCGTTAAAGGTTTCAATGTTTTCGTCATACAATTGGGCGTCGTCTATCTCCTCACAGAGAGTGCGAAACATCTCCCAGTCCGCCTTATCATATCTCCATTTTGGGGGCATTTGTGTGTTATTTTTGTGTGTTTTGAGTTGTACTGTGATCAATATGGAAAAATGGTCGCTACCTAGTGTGCTAGTTTGATCTACTTCCCAATCGGCTACCTTGGGTGTGCACAAAGTTAGATCGATTGCTGACAGGCTCCCATTTATTGGGTTAATTCTGGTACGTGCACCATTGTTTAGTATGACTAGGTTGGATAGTGCGACCCATCTTTCAATATCGACACCCCTCCTATCCAAGTGGGTCCGTCCCCATTGCTCGCTGTGGGCATTAAAGTCGCCGCAGATAATTGTGTGATCCCCGAGCTCGCCAACGATTCTGTTGTATGTTTCCGGTTTAATGCCTTCCCTACCTGGGTCGTACATGTTTACAATTGTTATTGGTCTATTACCATTGTTTATTTTGATAATTTAGTGTTCCGGTTTCGGCTCGGGGTCTGGTATTAGTTGAGTACATTCAACAGACTCACTTGATATAGCATCACTGACATAGATTGCCAGTCCGCCTCCCTGCTGCCCTTGGGGTCGATTTTTGATGTAACAGGTAGAGTGCCCTGGAAGTTTTGGGTAGCTTTTCTGCTCATTCAAATGAGTCTCCTGAATGCACACAACGTCCGGCTTGTTTAGGGCGCTATTGACTCTAAGGACTAATTCGGGAATGTTTTTCCGTATTCCCCTACTATTCCACTGTAGTATGTAGATTATTTATGTTGTATTCATTGTTGGGTCCCCCTATTTACGTTCATGTTTTCTCTACCGTGGTTTCCGGCTTGTGTGGGGGTCTGGGGTCTAATCCGCAGTATTGCGAGGTCTAATATTTGGGTAAGTACGGTACCGGCGGGGATCTGATTGTCCTTAGTTAGTTTGATGACCCCGTCAATTATGTCCCAGATAAGTTCTAGAACTTGTATAGCTGTTATGTTGTTAGGGATTTCTTTATTGCCGGTGGAAGGTGCTTTTGTTGATTTTGTATCCGGGGTTGATTTAGTATTTCTGTTATTATTGTTTTGTGCAGCGCTGGGGGGGGGGGGGGGTTCTGTTGTCGGTATGGTGTTTGTTTTATACAGCTCCTTAGCTCTATTGGGGGTGGGTGGTATTGGTTTTGTTGATTCGGGTGTCTGTCTGTTGGTTTGTTTGGTTGTTTGTCCTGTTTTGTTGTGTTGATGCGCTGGGACCTCTCTGATCGGTTTTGATTTAATTTGACGGGTGGTTGGGGCGGTAATTTTGATGCTATTAGTGGTTTGCATGTTGTTATTGATTTCAGTCTTAGCGACGGGGTATGATACTTTGTTTGTTGTCATGTACTCAATGATAGCATTTTCTTTGATGCTGTATCTGCACTCACGTGATCGTGGGTGGTGGGGTTCTTTGCAGTTTGCACATTTTTCCCCCTGGAATTTGCATTGACCCTCGTGGGGTCCCCCACACCTTCTGCATCTTTTGTTAAATCTGCACTTGGTGGTAAAATGCCCCCACCCCTGGCATTTGGTACAGTATCTAGTTTTGGGGTTGTACTCTGTCACCTGATAGTTTCTGCCTGTTGTCCCTAGGGGGACTGTAGCTGGGGGGGGGGGGTCTGTTTAAATTGTAAGAGCACTGCAGTTGATTGCTCGCTCTGTTTATTATTTATCGTCTTGCCTGTTTAATTTCTTGGCCCTGTCTATTTATTTCCTGTGTTATGCATTCTGTGTTGTGCTCCCTATCTATTCTAATGATTTTGTTTATTACTGGTTTAGGTTTACTGGTAAGGTGGTCTTGATTTTGTGGTCTGATGTTCATGTGGCGAGTAATTGTTACTCGGTATGGGCCAATTTGTTGGATTTCTAGGTATTTGGCGACTTGTTTGGAAGTAGCGCATCTAATCACTACGTACTTTTCCCTGGTGTGAAGGATTTTGAAATTTCCTCCTTGGGTTTTGCTCTAGGTGGTGGCTATGGTTTTGTCGCTTATGTTCTGAATATTTATTTCCTTGCTTGTTAGGAATAGTGTTAGTTCCCGTGGGTGGTACGCGAACTTGTTATTTGAAGGGCAGTTGAATGTGTTGTTATTTTGGTTTTGTTTGTTTTCCTTTGGAGGTTGTATTTCGTGTGTTTGTGTCCTGGGGTTATTGTGGCTGTTTTTATAGTTGTTTTGTTTAATATTGCCTGATCGTTTGAATTTGGGTTGTCCTACAAGTGGCCTTTTCCCCTTGCCTTGAATTATTGTTGTTGTTGTTTTAACCGTAGTGGTTTGTGGCAGCCTAGTGGTTTTTTCTGGGGTTATCTGTCTGGGTTTTGAGGGGCCTGCTTCCTGACTGTTGTGTACATTTTGGTAGTTATTTTCTGCGTGGGTGCGTGTTGTTATTATTTTTTTCCTGTCTTTGTTATTAGAATTTATGCCTAATCCTGTTTGTTTGGTTTTTTGTGCATGAGTTGTTGTTCGATTGGATTCTTTGTGACTTTTCTTTTGATATTCGGTGTTAATCGGGGGTGGTGTTTCTATGACACGGTGTGTGTCTTGGTTCTCCCCTTCCGCCCTGCTAATTTGAGTTATGATCATTGGTAGGGGTTTGGTCGGTTCTGGCGATAGTTCGAACATGGGTAGGGTAGGGTCCTGGTCATAAGAGTCGTCTGTGTTTCGGTTCCTATTGATAAATATCTCTGAATCCGATTCTGAATCCATAATGTTTAAGTTAGTAGTGGATGTCATGGGGTTTGAAGTGGTTTCCATGGGCTCTGTATCGTTCATATCCGGGGTGTCCTGACTGGAGTTTGGATAGGACCTATTGAATTTGAATGACAACCCCTGCGGCGTGCTATCTAGGGAGGACTGGCTTTCATTGAATATTAATCTGGCTTCCCTAACTGTGCTGTTTTTGTCTGTATTTATTTTACCTAGGTGAGTTGCTGGCGGGGTTTGATTAATACTTCTGTTGATCAATTTTCTGGGGACCCTTTGTTTCTGCATTTGAACTTTGTTCATTTCCGACTGGTGTATTTTGCTTATTTAGTTTAGCGGAAATGTGATTTAAAAAATAGCAAACACGGTGATTTTTTTGTTGTGTTTTGGATGTAGAATTAAACCCTAAGTCCTATGAATTACAAACAATGCAAAAACCAAACCAACTATATTAGATTACTAAGGAGATGTTAAAATACCAAATTGTTAGAGTATTGAAGGGTCTTTAGTGAAGTTATTTGTTATTAGTTACTCGACGTTGCCAACACCAGAATAGAATAATAAACGTTAGGATAAATAAAGGATACAAATGAATATGATTGAAATATGAAGAAAGTATGGAGTTACTAGTGATGGTTAATAAATTTGTTAGGTGGTTAGATTTTGAAATGAACCTCGGCTTTTCCTTTGTATGTGGGGTTTTGCGAGGGGTATGATCACTGAATTTCTGGATATGTCTATGGTGGACACTATCCTGGCTGGTGAATGGATTTGAGAGTGAGTGTGATGATTTTGTTTACAGAGCTCAATGTAACAGAAAATCTTGCAGTGATCTCACGAAGCTAGAGGATATGCAAGGATTCTGTCCAGGTTTTATGCTAGTATGGTTCCTAGCGCCTGTTTCTAAGCCTGGTTTAAAATCTCACAAAGCACTCGGTTTCGAAATATCAAATATTTGAATTGGCGCCAAAAATTGCTGATAATTAGATTGAATTTGTAAGCCTTGGTTCAGAGAATTACGTTAAACTGTTAGTGAATAAATCGAAAAAATGTAAGATGATATTAAAATCTGCACTCACACACACTTATAAATAAAAATTTGCTAAGATGAATGATAGAGAGAGAGAGAGACGAGAAGTAGTTATGTATTCCTATTTCGCCAATTACAGAGTTCAGCCCGCAGGTTTACAAAATGTTTCCTACCTTACCCTAATAATTTGGATTTTGAACTAGATTCCGGTTCAAATGAACAAAGAAAATTTCCTATGCTGTGG
>JAQPZY010000561.1:0-237385 GCA_029931535.1 Margaritifera margaritifera
TACATGTCCTAATGAGACATTGATATCGCCACCTGACTGTTTTGGGAGCATCCAAGCTAATTCCAACTCTTCCGCCTTGTTCCAAGCGCCAGTTTGGACCTGTAAAAGAGATAAGATATGGGGTTTTTTTTTAAATCTCATAGGTATGGTAAATGAAGTGAAAATGTGCAATATACTTTGATTTCGAAATGACATTAAGTGTTCGAGCACAACGACAAAATTAAGACAAAAAGCAGTTTAAACTTTATATAGTGACACTCAAAAATATATAAAGCAATGGACATGACTAGTACTAAAGTGACTATTCATTCGCAAAATATATGTGTTTTTAGCGGTATGTTTATCAGAGTATGTGGTGCCATTTACAAGGTAAATAACTAATAAGGTACACCAGCTATGATAAAGCTGAGGCCAATGTGGGGAGGGTGAGGTTTAATCATTTGCGCAACAATTATTATACAGACGGTTGAGTGACAAAGTACTAAATTAAAAGATATTGCCATAAGTAAGGTAAGTAATGATGGAAATAACATTTTTTGATATTTTGTGTGCATACAGATAAGTATGTGCCTGTCAGACGAATTATTCGTACAATTAGATCCTATATCATCAGCTAAATATGAAATTCTGATCCCACAAATTCTAAACAAGGACGGGCATTTGTTTATGTGCGACATGTAACTATGTACGTATTAAGATCACTTGTACAAAGTTCATTTAAATGATCATTTTGAGCATTTCTGATGTGTTTTAAGAGAAGTAGGATAGTCCTTAGAATGTGATATCAGCTGTTGCTACAATACCACACTCTATCATTCAATGTCTCAACCAAAATTAAAATTAAATAGGAATGCATTTTGTATTAGACTTACTTATTTTGCTTTTTTGCTACATCCGAGTTCAGGAGATCAGAGGAAAGCACATTTTATATTCTTGACCTATATTTCTTTTCATTTTTGACCGTTTAAAATTGCTCAGCAGACATACTGAGTGGGTTGTAATACAGAGTCTTCATCTCCATACTTACATTAGGTACCATGTAACAATGTTTGCAAACAATTATTGTGAGCCATATAAGAACATATGTATTACTCATTTATTACACCATCATAAGCCCATAAAGTAAGTGCTTGAACACATAATAAATAGTGTAAATGACCTTCGGACACAACATAAAACAGAAATATATTTTCTTATGTATTGAATAAAGGTTTTCTTCTGACTTTTAAAGATATTTTCTCTGACAGAATTTTTAAAATATTCATCATTTGAGCTTTTATATGATGTAGTAATACATACAAACAATTTAATTTGTACATAAATGATCCCCCTGACATTTTCGATTCCTCATCTGATCTCGGAGATGAGAATGCCGAGTCAGTGTGATGTCATTGGAGGAACCCCGCATGGCGAATCACCATTGTTCGACCGTTATCGAGTGTGAAGATTCCATGGATTGTTTTCCAATTACGTGCATTGTTCAGCATTGGAAGCATGTGTGTTGTTGATGGATATAGCAGTACAATTATGCCCTCGCCAACATCACAAAAAAATAGAATATTGTCAAGAATTCAAGATCAGTAGCATTTGACTTTTATGGAACAAATAGAGGAATTTGAATATTTGAAAAATAAGCTGTATGAGAATTTTGATAATGGAATAACCTCCCTTTAATCAGAATGTGAAGATGTTTTTCTTTACTGTCAGGTCTTTTTCATGAGTAGATGCATTCCTTTGTCATTGAAGCATCCCATACTATTTTCAGATAAAGTTTAAGAATTTAAAGAGGCATTTAAACAAGCGTTCTATTCACTGTCTATGTAGAATGTATGAATATATGTATTAAACTTAAAAATCCCTCATACTCCTCTACTAAAACGAGGCAATTTATCTTTATTAATAAGTTCTTTTGCCATGTAGCCCAACCAAACCAGAACAGTTTGGTTTGTGTTTCTGATGCATACCAATAAATGTTGTCAGTATATATTCCAACCGAAATAAGACTGTAATTCCTCCCAAATCTAATCTTGAACTGATACTACGAATGCGCTCTTTTTAAATGTAGCTTCTATTTAAAATCCTGCAAAATTCACATATATACTCAAAAATGGTTTCATTATTTTGTGGAGAAACCTTTGGGTTGGCAAATAAAAGTAATATCAAGAATACTAAATGACCTCACATGTCGGTTTCGAAAATGAGGCCCACTGTTGTGTATAATGCAAAAATGCCTTGTTGTCATTGAATTAATATTGTTAGTTGTTCTGTTCAGTTTAGGTTATTTTTCACCATTGTTGTATAACAGGTTTGTGGTTTGCACGATAATCATGTACATCGTCTGAGTGACGCTGGGAATAGACCTTTGAGTCTATTTGTTTCGTCGCAATACTCGTGGGAACACACCTTTGAGTCTATTTGTTTCATTGCAATACTCGTGGGAACACACCTTTGAGTCTATTTGTTTCATTGCAATACTCGTGGGAACACACCTTTGAGTCTATTTGTTTCATTGTAATACTCGTGGGAACACACCTTTGAGTCTATTTGTTTCATCGCAATACTCGTGCGTGAACAAGATTCTACTGGTAGGCAAATCACCGAAATGCCTCTCTTATCATGATTCTGGTGTACATTTTTCAAAAATAGTTGTAGTCAATCTCTATAACAAAAAAAAATATCACGTAATGTTGCTATGTCAATTTATTGTTATTTGCGAGGAGGTACAGCATTCATAAAACTTTAACATTTATAGACGCAAATGCAGACCAGATTTTCAACACTAGCTTATGTGTAAATAACTTATAACAGTTCATTTGCCCGATTGGGTTGAGTAAAAGAAAACTGAGTCTGTACAACTTATTTGCAGAATTTTTTTTTCTCACTTCGTCAAATCATCCCATCTAAACATTCACATAAATAGCACGGCGATAAACTCTTAATTAGGCAAATATAAGGCGAAACAATATATTATGATATCATGTTGTAAATAACATATGACAGCTGGTTTACACTTTTTCCTTGGAAGAACTTCTTTAAGGTAAGAAATAAATGTTGAGCCTACGTTACTTATTTGCAGAAAGAATATATATTTTTCAAATGGTCTAAAGTATTCAAATAAATGATATTGATGATGAATTCTTAATTAAGCAGATGTAAGGCGAACCAATATACTATGCTATAATTTTACTATTTCCTTACCTTGTTTATCTTCGCCATCACTGGTATGTATAAAAAAAAAGGACACAGAGTTGAAACGCTGAGGAGGAAAACATTACTTTTGGAAGCAATCTGGGATTTAAAAACCTTGCTGTAGTATCAGATTTTAAATAGGTGCAGTCAGTGTGCTATCACAAGGATAAAGATTACCTAAAGTGCTAGGTTCGGAAATTTGTCAATCTGTGACATCGGCAAGTTGTGTGTTATGAGGTCAATATTAGGGGTGCGTAGATAAGACTAAAATTCTCAATCGCGGTGTAATTAATTTCTTTTTCATAAAATCTAGTCCAATCAGAGAGAAATGTATGTAGTACACAGTACGAAATCTTTTTCAACTTTATAATTACTATGAATTTAAGAATCTTTTGGAATGTTCACCTTTACCGTTGGAATAATCGCTAACAGATTACTAAACTGTAGGAATCCTTGACATGTCACCCACTTGAGCACGGGATATAGGACAAATCACGACAGTCTCCATACATGACTCTCTCTGTTTCTCTCTGTCTCTCTCTGTCTCTCTCTCTCTCTCTCTCTTGCAAATCTACTGATATAATGTTACATCTGCTTCATTGTTTACAGTTGAAATGTTTTGAATGTGAAGGCTTTGTATTGGGAACTTGTCCACGACATTGTATTCTTTAAGTAGTTGATGTCTCCTTATCAGCGTTTCCCATGGTTAACAAAAGGACATGGATTATTTAGGTATTAATACGCAGGTGTTCAAGGTGTTTGCAAATGCACATTCAATATCAAGCAGGTCTTTGCATGGCGGACACGGGGACATCAATGTACATTTTTCGACGAGGTTGGAGACTTAGCTTATGCAGCCGAACTTGAAAGACATTGACGATAAGGATACCACATAGAATGTCTTAGAGAATGTTCACTTTTCCGTTGCAACGTTTGTCGTGATTAATAAAATAATTGAATGTCAATGGAACACTTTAATAGACGCTTCAGAGTTACTGTATTTACAGATTTACGATTAAATATGTGTTGGCAAATATTGTTAGACACAGTGAATTCATGCCTTATTATCGAACCGATGGGAATCCTAGGCTAATATGTTAGAGCTGAAGCTGAAACGAAAGTCGATGTGGACAAAAACGAGCATGTTCTATGTGTTCAATGTACAATTTTATCATCTACGTCATCCTTGG
Organism: Margaritifera margaritifera; assembly: GCA_029931535.1. Classification (NCBI taxonomy): domain Eukaryota; kingdom Metazoa; phylum Mollusca; class Bivalvia; order Unionida; family Margaritiferidae; genus Margaritifera; species Margaritifera margaritifera. The sequence goes on from JAQPZY010000561.1 coordinate 4,380, forward strand.
TTTTAGCCAATGAAAAGTCATGATAATTCATTCAAAGAGGTGGTAGACTCGGTATTTGTTTTCTCGGCGTACATGTGCCACATAATATTACAAAAACATTAATTCCAAAGATTTTCTAAGGTTAATTCATATTACAACATAAATCACTGAAGTTAAAATTCGAACACAGGTGTGAGGATAGGGTCTGACTAAACCAGATATTTTCATCTGCAGAAACAAACTTTATCCCGTATGTATAATAATGTTATGGATATTAAACTTTTAATTATGATACATTGAATACGGAAAGGTATCGGAACTCGAATTTAACAGGGTAAAAATAGCTCATTATGAAAATTGAACGATTTTAAATGCATAAATTTGGATTGTTAACCCATGCCAGTATTATATTATTTAATAAACGAAAATAGCATAAATGCAATAAAAGCTAAACCGTAGCTTTATTGTTGTAAAGTGACTGAGGTAATATCAATAATTTTGCCGTTATTTCCACCCAATGATATTTTTATTTCTGGAATCAACGAAATTCTTCACACCTTCACTTCTTTATTCAAAATGGAATTTATAAAAAGATTGTTCGTTTACCCCACCTCCCCCCCCCCATTTTGATAGATAGAGGGAGAGAGAGACTTTAGAATTTTAGTTGGAAACATTACAACGCCAGCAGCTAGAAAAACTAACACTGGGCGGCATTTTTATATATATATATATATATATATATATATATATATATATATATATATATATATATATATATATATATATATATATTTCTTATGGTAACTTCATGCAGGAAGAAAGCAACTTCATACTGAACAACAGAAATCATACCAAGAGACAAATCTCTGAATTCAATGGAGTAATGTTTATCATGGAAAATGTTTAAAAGAGTTTATTTCCGTGTTTTCAAGTAAGAAAATATAAACATAAGTAAACAGCCGCACAACTGTCCTGGAATAATAGATTGAAAAGTTTTAAACCAGCATTTACAGCACTTCTAAACCAATTCAAACTGTAATGTTAATAGGTTACTGCATTTATAAGGGAAAATAAGAAAATGTTTTTCTGAACTGTTCTGCACGACGTTCGGAGTGCAATATAGGTCAGCAAAAACGAGTTAATAATTTCCTATACAATTTTTATTATCTTCTTATTGTGTGTACCTATGGCTAAATAATCAAAAGAACACACTGCTAGAAGCAAAGTACTTGAAGTTCTGCTAAATTTCAAAGTGAATACACAATCAAACTTAAACAAATGCACAATAACAGAATTGATGCGGACATGTAAGGACCTTTGAACTTGGTAGCGTATCGCGCGCTCAGTCATTCGTTTCAAAAATAAATCTCATTTTACTCTATTTAAAATTGAACACCGGTGTCCTGTAGTCAATCACTGCATCGGCGTCTGCTACATGAGAGTCCACTGTTTGTTTACAATAAAAAGTAGTTCCTAAAACTCAGTACTCTATTTTATGTGCACCTGTCGTGCAGTATGAAGCAAATATTATTTGAGTCATTTCTTCTTTATAAAACCTTTTCATCCATTTCACGTATTCTTTCGATGATATGCATTATTTGAAAAACCTTTATTCACTGATTGATCTATGATTGAGATGAATACATTTAACTCAGTATTTAATCTAAAATAATAATAGCGAGATGGTACATTCTTAGCATTTCAATCGTATTTTATTGTCGTGTCGAGGGTATGGTTTGAAGACTGGAAAGGTCAAAGCCTGCGTACATTTCTTTGGCAATGTTCCGGCATTGAGATAACCGACATGTGTCTGTACTGGTGCAGGACCTGAACACATGGACATGGCATGACTATGCATAATCCTTGCAAGAGTTATATATATATATATATATATATATATATATATATATATATATATATATATATATTGTTCTGTCATTCTTGATAACTTTCATGTTGATCATTATAAATTGTAACTATCCCAGAACATTTTCATACAAGTTGGTTGAAAATTATTCAGTTTGGAATATTATAATTTTGTAATGTAGTGACACTAGTTTATGTGTCAGACCGTCATTCTATGTGTCGGGGCGTTATAACTGAATGCTTCAACAAACTTCCAGCGTAAGTTAATTACGTCATGACTCACACACCTCGTTAGTGATAGAATCATCAATCCGTTTAAAATTGCAAAGCACTTTATATTTGAACGGCAGATGGGTACAGTTGACTATTGGTGCACATAGGAGACAAAATATCTTTATTGTACATAATATGCCCCTAAGAACCTAGGTTAGATAAGATCTCGTGACATGGACTGTTACATGGTCGTTTGACATTGTATTTAAGCTGTCAAACAATTAGAAAAACCCTCGCGGCTATTTTAAAAGTTTATGCCATTTTTCTTCTCGCAAACTTTTGGGAAATCACTAGCTCCATTGTTATGTCTCTTTATATACATACATACATAAATACATATATGCGATGTTGGGACTGTTTGACGTACATACATACATACATACATGCATACATACATACATACTTACTTACTTACTTACTTACTTACTTACTTACTTACTTACTTACTTACTTACTTACTTACACAAAGTAATTTGCTGTATTAAGCCATGTTATTAGCGATCTCGTAGACTATAAAGTAAGTTCAATTTGTACAAATCATCCAATGATTCAAGCCATAAGTTGTATGGCGCCTGAGTCAGAAACAGTATTTTACTCAGAAACAATATTTTACCCACGTTTGGTGAGTTGCATAGGAGAAAAATTAACAACCTTTAATTTTCCATTTACAGCTATTTCAGAAAGAAAACAAAAGAGAAGTGGTGAACGGGTTTTGCAACATGAAAGCTGAAAAGAGATATGTCCATTTTAACTAGACAACTCTCTGAAAGGTGAATGGCAGAGGTTGGTGACCACGTTAAACAGCATGGCATCCAAATATGCTCAAGATAGAAAGCTGAATTGAGCGATGATGAGAATATCTGTTCATAGTTCAAAATACATACTGTTGCGCTCTGCCTACACAGAATAACGTGGCAAAGAGTCCGCGAAAGGCTCTGCATATTGATTTTTGACTAGATCGAGCTAAACGTTTGATTAATGACGTCATTGCTGAAATGCCTGTGGCTGCGGCCATTTTTCATGAGCGATTGTGGGTACTGTGGATGCGACCATGCTGGATTCACAGAAGTGGCAATGATGCATCAACTCATTTTAGTTGTCTACATAATTGTCATTAGGAGTTTAGAAACAGACATAGTGATCACAGGACCATACTATTTGATTATATTTCAGGAGTAACTTCTCGGATGCTTCTGTATAGAAAATACCCCTGTGGCTAATATTGAGTTACGGAAATCTCAGAGTCGCTAGGATTAACTCTTTTTAAAATATCATAAGTTATTGAACAACATTCAGGTTATACATGATTATGTTATGAATAGGAAATAACATAAATGAAAGTAATTAACTGATTGCTTGAAAATACATGTTTCAAAGCAACAGGGAAAGAGACAGACACCTACATCAAAACTACGCTGGATATAGAAGCTGACTCCATTTTTGAGGTATAATGAACTTTGCATCCGGATTTCAATATCATTGGCATTTGAACAAAGGTCAAGGTGACATTTTTAATAATAGTTCTAGTCACTATATTTGTAGTATTATGACGGTATTTATTGAGCTTTAACATGTTTCAAACTTCTCCTCAAAACCGTCACAGTTTATCTATATCAATGGTTTTGAAGGGTCGTTGCGGAAGCAATTTTGACATGTGGCTCAGAAAAATGCCTCTTAAAGCAAACAAGTTTAAAATCGGATTTAGCCCAATGAAACCCAAATATTGATGTGCCTCTCTTGATGCACACCAATAAATGTTGTTAGTTTATTCCACTTGAAATGAAGTTGTCTTCCCCCTCCCCCAATCGAATTTTAAGCTGATATTACGGATACGTTCTTTATATATGTAGCATTTATTTCAAATCCTGCAAAACTAACATATAACGAAATAGTTAAAAACGGTCTGTTTATTTTCTGTTGCCGACTTGAAATAGAATTAACTATACTAAATGGCGTCATGTAGCGACTTCAAAAATAAGACCCCACTTTCGTGTATACGTCCTATATCAGTAGTTGAGGGGGGGTATTGAGACCAAAAGGGGGCACTTGAGACCTTTACGGTGAGTTTAACATGGCGGTGGGGCACTATAGAACCTGTTACGGGAGTGACGTTTAACGATGGCTGTGGCGGGCACTAATAGACCTTTGACTGGGCAAGTTTGTAACATGGCGGCGTGGCACTATAAGACCTTTACGGGACGTTTTAACATGGAGGGAGTTGTGCTTTGGTGCGTGGGATGTGGGGTAGAAACAAGTTATGTGGGGGACTTGTAGGGGAAATAGAAATTTATGATCTTTCCATGAAAAAAGGGTTGGTCCTGAGAAGGACCATTGGAGGATATAATTTTATTTTGCCTCCAACATTTAGAAATAGATGTGTTAGGAAGGTGGGTGTGGATCTTTTTTTCTTGAGTTCGCGTAGTGGTTGGTGTGGTAGCCAGTTCCAGGATGTTTCACTTCAGCCTGAATTTGTATCTTTTGGAATTTTCCATCTCAATTTAAATTCAGGCGTTCAAACATCCATTTGTCGTTTCCTGGCCTGTTCACTTTCTTGTTGTGGAGCGTTACAAAGAGGCACACCACAAGATTTTAATTTGAGCTATCTTCCTTTTCTAGTAAACTTTCTTTAACAATACCTTCACCATGTGAAGGTTCACCTCTATCTCAGCCTGGCAGTTACTAGCGGAGGTGGATACAACCGAATTCATTCTTCGTTTGTTGAACAAGCGTGGAAGGAAGTCTTCTCCACTGTCATGCAATAGAATCCAGATCTTCCTCTTGTATGAAACCCCACACGGCAAGGTGGTTTGGTTGGAAGTTTTTACTCCTTTCCTCCTCCAAAACATCATAGTCACCAACCTCCTCTGCTGAAAGATATAGGAGCCGCTATGTTGGCTTAGGATGAACAATATGAGATTTGTGGGTGGTGTAGGATATCTCCACCAATTTCTCCGAACCTTTCCATCGAACGAACAACCTCAACATCCACCAATCGCATATTCCAAGCTTCCTGCAACAATTCTACTGTATTCATTCTTCAGTGTGAAGTGTGAATGGCGCAATAACTGTGGAAGGCACCGCTTTATATGCGAGAAGCGCGGACGTGATTGAAAACATTCCCTTTTTTTTCCGAAAAAAACCACACACCACACATAACATACATAGGGAGAAGGTGTTTTTTTGTATGAGATAAAACAAAAAAAATATACACACAACATATAAAAAAACACACACTTATATAGGCAATATTGAAAAAGAATAAATCTTTCTTGAAAAATGGGTGGTCTTAAAAAGGACCGTTGTTTTTTTGTTATTGTTGTTGTTTTTTTTTAACAACAGGAGCATCTCCTAGAAGGTTTTCTTTTTCTTCTTGAACTTCTTCGGACTTCGGGGCCATACAGTAAAACCCTCTTTAGACAACCTTGTCTCTCCACATAAGTTTGTCTATACCATGTAGCTGTATCCGTAATTTTGGTTTTAGTCCATGATGCTTTTACATACATCAGGAATGCTGGATTAAACAGCATTCCTGAAACAATGTTGGAGGATTCTACACTAACCCACTTGATTTTGTTTTTAGGATTGGTCGTCTTGGAAGAAAAAACCGGTGAAACTTTTATAAAACCAGCGTTTGTATATATACCTTACGATCGGATTGGAAATGGATCCAAATTAACTACCAATCCAAACACGCGTTACAAGTCGGTTCGGTTTTTATTCCAATGGGAAGAAAGCGGAGGTGTGACGTCATCTCGGGTATAAAGGTATCGTAGCTTTTGTAGGAGGCTTTATTACTTTTTTTCGACAGCCTTCATGTGAGACTGGAAAGACAAGTACTACATCAATGTATTGGAGTGATCCTGCAACGATAATGAATGCTGCGGCAATATGGAACTTTCGGCCGGAAGACTTTGATTTAGATTTACTAAATCAAGAGTTTGACAATACTACTAACTACTACTACTACTGCTACTACTGTTCCTATAGTGAATGATTTTAAAAGAAGACAAATGGAAGAGATGGAAAATTTTGTCAAAAAGCAACGGGAAGAGGAAGAAATGTTTCTTCTTCTTCAACAACAACAGAAAGAAGAAGAAGAAAACAGACAGCAGCAGCAACAGCAGCAGCAGTTACAAGAGGAGGAGAAGAAGAAGGAAACAGGAAAGGAAAGCATCAGTCTTCAAGAAAGAACTGTAAGTCTGTTAGAAGAGGTATTATATGAGTTGAAATGGATGACCAATTTCTATAAAGTATTCTTTAACTCATCAACCACCTAAACGGAAAAGACCATCACGGGCTAAACAACATTCTTCTTCTAAACCTTCCAGTGCTAGTGAGATGCCACCACCACCACCACCCATGTCACCAATATCACCACCACCACCACCACCAGTGACTACCACCATAATGAAAACACCATCAGTAGCAGCAGCATTAACAGGATATGGATTGGGCCGTGGTAAAGGACTACGGCATTTGAAGTTAATTTGAAAGTTTTTGTTTTGAAAACCAAAAAAAACAAAACAACCCAACGGTCCTTTTAAGGACCACCATTTTCTAGAAAAGAAATCGAATTGCCAAAAAAAAAAAAAATCAAGTTAAAACTTTAAAAAACCCCACCACCATAGTACAAGTGTGAGTGAGTGCGTGCGTGCGTGCGTGCATTTCTACTCTAAAACAAAATAACACAAAACCACTTACTTTTTTTCTCTCCAGTCTGGTGTATTCATCCAATTTTTTTTACAAAATAAATTCAGCAATATAACATATAACACAAAAAAAATCACACAACAAAAAACAAAGTTCACTTTCTGTAATGCTTGTGTGGTTTGAATTGAAACACTAGAGTTTCCTTCTCACTGTCTCTCTTGTGTTTCGTCTTCATAGGAATCCTGTTTTTCCTTTTCTTCTTCTTCATTCTCACTTTCGTTTTCCATTCTTCTTACTCTCTTCTTACTTTTCTTGATGATATGTTCTTCTTCTTCTTCTTCTAGGTTTGTTAATTTTGAATCCACTTCCTCCCTCTCCTCTTCTTCTTCTTGTTCTTCTTCTTGTTCTTTCTGAGGGCATTCCGAAGACCAATGTCCTGGTCCTTTACAATGATAGCAGATATCTTTCCCTTTATCTCTCTTTTTCTGTTCACGTTTGGGACAATCTGGAGCCAAATGTCCTTTCTCTTGACAGATGTAACAAGTATCGTTACTTTTATCTCTAGTGACAGAGGAGGGAGGAGGTAGTCTTTACTCTTACTGTACGTAGTATACTTTCGAATCACTGTCTGTAAATCTCTCACCAAAAAAGCAATCTGTCTTTTTGACTCTTCCATCTTGACAGCTTGAAAGTTCAATCAACCAAAAGAAGACTGATTCTGAAGGTAAGAAGATCTCTCTTTATATACTCTTCTGTCTCTATATAAAGGTACCTGGGTGGAAAAAAACTCAATCAGTTTCAAATCAGAGTTTGAAGATGAAAAGATCACGCCCAACCAATGATAAATCAGAACCAGAACAAGAACAAACCAAGAAAGCCACGTCGACGAAGGTATTCCGTGCCTCCTGAAAACACCCTTAGAGGAATTACTGGCTCAAGTCCATGCCAGTGACTTTGAAGACGAAATGAGTGAACAACAACAACCTGAAACCCAAACTTCCAAAACCAAAACCAAAGTCACTACTACTACCAACACCAGAACCCCTGACCAAGAAAGTCCTACTACTACTGCTACCGCTACCGCTACCGTGGCTCCTGAAAAATACTATCGGATTCGAGAGACACAAAAAATCACTTCTCGAAAATTTAGGACCACGGCGTTATACTCACACAGTACACTTCAAAGACTTTAAGTCAGAAGTACTCTCCTGAGAAAGCGGCGCGGTTCATTACCAATTTGTGGGAATCTGTGTTACAGAACTTAAAACGGCAATGTGGAGCCAAAGAAGACGATCGGTTGAGACTTGCCATTCATTCATGACCAATTGAAGAGTCCTGTTTGGATTGAATTTAGTACCCCGGCAGAATTAACGCCAGACAAAGTTATGTCCAAAATAGAACATGTACAACAATCCAATGACAAATTTACCATCACCGATGGAAAGGCAACCGTTTACATGACCCATGTTTCTCCACCTCGAGGAAGTGGACGAAGCAGAAAAACGTTATTGGTGGATGATCTTCTTACTACCAAACACAGTGTCGTCCAAATTAACAATACTGAAGATTCAATGTGCTTAGCTCGAGCTATTGTGGTGGGTCGTACCTATGCTAACAAGAATGAGAGCAAAGAATGGAAAAAAAGCCTGGCATAACATTCGATATTCGGAGAGACCCCAACAACGAAAAGAAGCAGAACTCTTGTTGAAACAAGCAGGGATCCCTAAAGAGACTTGTGTGTAGCATTTCTCAATTACAGCAACTTCAAGATGTTTTGGCTCCTCATTATACGTTAAAAGTTCACCCTCAAGAAGTGCGCGGTGATCTATTGTTTCGAGGTCCTGATTTTCCTGAGGGAAAATACATTCATCTTTATCACCATCAAGAACATTTTGATACCATTACCAGTATTACTGGATTTTTGGGATACTCTTACTACTGTGAGAAATGTAACAAAGGGTGTAATAGTCGGGAGAAACACATTACTTGTGGAGCAAGATGTCGGGGTTGTTTAGCCGACCCACCATGCCTTCCTGAACCACAACAACATCACATTTATTGTGAAACCTGTCGACGCCGTTTTGTCAGTCCTACTTGCTACCAACAACATCGCAAGACCCAAGGACGACACCAACAAAAATGTGCTTGTGAGTTTATTACAATCGTGTTCTACGTGTGGACAACTCATTCGTTCCAACAACTCCAAGAGACACGTTTGTGCTGGCAAGAAAAAATGTTCTATTTGTCATCAGATCGTCGATTTTGATCATCGATGTTTTATTCAAAAGCGTGACAAGATAGAGAAGAAAGAAATAAAGAAAAACAAGAAACAAGTAGATTTCATCTTTTTTGATTTTGAATGTATGCAAGAAACAGGCACTCACATTCCTAATTTTTGTGTAGCCCATCGGGCTTGTGATCAGTGCATTCAAGAAGATCGATTCATTTTCACTGTCCTCATTGTAGTAGGATTCCAGGAGGACGTGAAAAAATCTTTCGTGGAGTGAATACTTTGTCGGAGTTTGCTGAATGGGTTTTAGACCCTATCCACCCACGACAGTTGGAGCGAAGAAGACATTCATCGTTACGGAGATTGTCATCGGTATGCGACCGTCATAGCTCACAATTTTTCGGGATACGATGGACAGTTTTTACTTAATTATTATTTGAACCATGGAACCGAACGTCCTGAAGTCACCATGAATGGAAAAAAGCTCATCTACATGAAAGTAGGACCAAGTTCAATTCAAAGATTCGATGAGTTATTTGACCATGCCTTTGAGTCGCATTGCAATAACGTTTTGGTATGACAGAAATGGCCAAAAGGTTACTTTCCTCACTTCTTTAACACGGAAGCTAATCAACAGGCCGTGCCTACCTCATTTACCTGACCTTCATGATTATGACCCTGATGGAATGCGGACCCGAACAGCGAGAAGCTTTTCACAGCTTGGTACCCGTGTTCACCAGAACGATTCCCTTTGACTTTCAAGAAGAGATGCTCAAATATTTGTCGATCGGATGTAGATATTTTAAGACGTTGTTGTGGGATATTTCGAGAGTTATTTCTCGATAGTGCCAAAGGTCGATCCTTTGAAAGAGGCATCCACCCTTACTCTAAAGCCTGTATCCTTGGTCTACCAGACAACATTTCATGCCACCGAAAACCAACTCGTCCATCATTGACTCCAACACGGGGGCTTTTGCTAGTCGTCAATATTCTGTCAAAGCTTTACGTTGGCTTCTCATTACTTATGTCAAAGAAGAAGACAATGGATACAACATGCTAGAAACGGAGGAGGAGAAAAAAGATTGGAGGTTATTCTGTGGATGGTTGGGATTTAGAAAACCCGCACATTGTGTATGAGTTTCAGGGATGTTTGTTTCACGGATGCCCTATTTGTTATCCTGTCCGAGACATGAAAAGTCCTTATTCAGATTCTACCATGGATCAGTTATATGAACAGACTTGTCAACGACGACTTCAGTTAGAAAGTCAAGGTTACGAAGTGATAGAAATGTGGGAACACGAGTACGATCGACGTTTGAAAATCGATCCTGAATTTAAAACCATCACTCAAAGTTACGACGCAGCCGACATTGAACCTTTAGATCCGAGACCCAGTTTATTTGGAGGACGAACCAATGCTACTCGATTATTGATACGACGTGAACGAATCCCAAGGAGAAGAAATCAAATACATTGACGTGTGTTCTTTGTATCCTTGGGTGTGTAAATATGCTCGTTTTCCTACCGGACACACCTGAAATTTTTAACAGAGCACATCGACGTGGAAACAGATTCGTCAATACGAAGGATTGATCAAATGTAAAGTTTTACCTCCCACAAACTTGTTTCATCCCATCTTACCTTGCCATTGTCAAGGAAAAGATTGATGTTTCCTTTATGTCGGACGTGTGCCGAAATGTGTAACCAAGATCATTCCTGTCACCACACGGAGGAAGAACGGTCGATGATAGGAACGTGGGTCAGTGCCGAATATGTTTCGGGCATTGGATCGTGGATACCGTTTATTGAATGTGTATGAAATTTGAGCACTTTCCAACGACATCCCAATACCCAAAAGGACGACGCTACTCATCATCCAGGCATTTTTTCGGGGTACGTGAACCAATTTCTCAAACTGAAACAAGAAGCTAGTGGTTATCCTTCGTGGTGTCAAACTCCCGAAGACCAAGTCCGATTCAAAGAGAATACCGTGACATCGAAGGCTCACTTTAGAAGACGTAGAAAATAATGAAGGAAAAAGATCGTTTGCTAAAGTGATGTTAAATTGTTTGTGGGGGGAAAAATGGGCTCAACGTACGATCTTTACCCAAAACGGAATACGTGGACCGATCCTTATCGTTACTATTAAAACTGGTGGACGACAAAAGTATTCTAGTCAAGCACGTCGAAATCGTCCGTGAGGATTTGATCATTGTTAATTTTGAAGATGAACCCAAGTTTGTGAAACCTGACAAGTTTAGTAACGTAGTCATTGCCGCCTACGTGACTGCTCATGCTCGTTTGAAATTGTATGACGAAGCATTAGAAGTCTTGGGAGATCGTGTTCTGTATTTCGATACTGACAGTTGCATTTACATTCATCGCCCCGGTTGCCCCCACCCTACCATTCAAGGAGATCGATTAGGAGCCTGGACAGACGAGCACCCTCAAGATACCATCCTGAGTTTTGCTAGCGGTGGCCCTAAAAATTATGGGTACCGATACCGAGACCCTCAAGGTCAACTTCACACCTCCTGTAAAGTCAAAGGATTGACTCTGAACTATCGAACTAACCAAGTCGGTGAACTTTGAGGTTTTAAAAAATGCTTTACTGTCTGGACAAGTGAAAGATTTTCAAGTAGCCACGTTAGAACCTCACAAGATTGTTCGCCTACCAAATCATAAAATCGTGACTCGACCTGTTCAAAAAGTGTATCGTATCGTGTACCAAAAAAAGAGTGAGACTTCCAGATCACACTACTTTACCTTACGGACACGCCGATTTGGAGAAGTATAAAAAAAGGAAACCCTCCTCTTGAAAAAACAGAAAAGATGTCTTCAACAACAACATGGGTTTTGCCTGACTATGCTGAGTGTGACAGTCCGATTGAAGACGTTCAAAAATTGGCCTAAAGGGGATCGATTACCCACAGCCATCTCTTTAGCCAAGAGCAGGTTTTGTTTTACTTTGGACAGGGAAGTTTAGTGAAATGTTTTCAGTTGTGGTGCAAGCATTCGCATGAGTCCTAAAGATTCAGCTATCGTGGAACATACCAGTATGGTCACCAAACTGTGCTTACCTTTCTTTAGCGTTTCCACCGATTACCTTACAATACTTTTTCGGATGGTACAGTCGACAGGTTATAAAAAGGAACCCCTTCCAAGCCTAACCTTCATTCTGACTTTTCACGTGAACCGAGCAAGAAGAAAAAAAATAGATGAGTATTTTTTCCAGTTTTGAGGAATTTGAGTGTGATGCTGAACCCATGCCATGACGAGACGATGCCGTACGTTGTGACATCGTGGAAGTTCAGTCACTCACCGTCGATCCAACTCAAAAGATGCAGGACGCCCTTTATGTTTTACTAATCGTACCACAAAACGGTACTCCCTGCACGACCTAATGGATTGATGATACCCTTGGCTGTGTCCTGGCTATTCCAAGTATGAAAATCGTCTCGAGTCGTTCAAAGACAAGTGGCCAAAATATTTAAATGGCCCTAAACCCCGAAGCTTTAGCCAGATCTGGATTTTTTTACGTGGGAGTTGGAGATCAAGTGAAGTGTTTCAGTTGTGGTGTGAGACTTCGCTATTGGGAGCCTTACGACTTAGCTGACATCGAACATGCTCGATGGTCTCCGCATTGTCAGTTCTTACCTTTAGTGGGCTCGAGAAGATATACGGATACGATCAACCAGATACCAAGAAGTAATACAATGGAGGAGAAGAATACTTATTCTTTAGATGAACTTATTTGTGGTTTACCTTTAGAGTTAAAAGATCGTATTTTTCAGTATATTCCTACTTTAGAAGATCGTATTCGTGAGATTACCTTTGAGCTACGAGAACGGATTTACCAAGAATTTGTTCACATTCAACTGAAACGTAAAAAAGAGTTACATCCTTTACAACAGACTTGTTGTAACCAATGGTATTTGAATACAATAAGACAAATGATAGCTAAGAAGATATTCAAATGGATCAGACATTGATGAAAATCTACATCCCAATTTAAGAAATTGGTGGGGGCTACCTACAATGTAGCAGTGGAATATAGAATTCCATGGAGGAAGTGAAGGAAAAAAATGTGACTAACATAGACGAATTCAAAGAAAACTGGTTAGAAAGAACCTGTCTCATGAAGCACAAATCACCTTTTTGTGTTTTGAAATTAGATAGGATAATCACTGAAACTGGTGTTTGGATCCTATAGATATCCTTTACCTACCGATTCCGTTTGGTTTGTGTGTGAGTATTTTGTCACCAAGAAACCCTACCTCTACAAGATCGCATTCGTGACTTAGTCTTCAAAGTTGCAAAAATACGGATTTACAATGAGTTTGGTTCAAATTCAAGTGAAACGTAAACTTCAAGTGATTCCTCGATTTCAAGGCTATGGCTACTTTTCGTCGCATCAGAAAATTGATTCTGAACAACGACTATCACCAGTATCGTGAAGACTACAAAAGAGAAGTATTTCTTTCCAAATCGGAAACCTTACCCAAGTACATTGAGTGTCATGCCTTTGAATGTGCGAGAACAGATTTACCGTGAGTTTCTGAAATTACAAAGTGAAACGTAAACTCAAAGTCATTTCTCGATTTTTACGCTATATACCCCTCTTTCAAGGGCATAGAAGAATGGTCATGGGAAACGCTCTATCTCAACTTCTATCCTGAAGGAGGGACTGTCTCAAAAGGTACCAACCTTGGGAGCCTGGCTATAAAAACCATGCCACCCAAGATACCAACCTTAGCCATCGATCCCTATAAAGAGGAGGCGGCACGTCCTCAAATCACTGTTACTACTGCGTGAAACGGATTCTGTGACACAGATACTTGCCTGACTATAAAAGAGTTGGGTAGCCTGAACTCTACACACCAGTTGTGAAACGGATTCCGTGGAAGGAAATCATAGATAAAATTCAGACCTTAGAGGAAATATAAAGAAGTGATACAAGAACTGTATCCATTAAATTTTGGACGTTATGTGGTGTGTGTCTTAGTGACTACTTATCTTGGATTTCGTTTTCCAGGACATTCGTTGTGGAATATTTTTGAGGACAAGTGTTTGCCTTGGATTCTTTTGAAGGATCCGTGGTTGTTTTGGACTCAATTGTTGAGTACCAAAAAAACAATATGACCGCTGTGTTCTTGCTTCGGACTTAGTAGAAGAAGAAGACTATAAAAAACTTGATTTTATCAGTCCACGAAAGACAAATTGTACGTATAGCGTTGAGAGTGGTGATGAAAATTAGTGACGTACTTCCATGTGATGAAAGACATTCGTCACACTTTATCTGTGCAATAAAACATTTCAAGAAGTGTGTACTGCTAGTGAGTTACACCAACAACTTTTTCCATTGGAAAGATGTACGACCCTGGAGAAACCTTGGTTTCCAATATTGGTTACAAGAAGTGGCCCAGTTACAGCCAAGATTTGGCAACCACTTATTGATAACATTCTAAAAGTGAAAAAATGGGAACCTCCATGGGAAAACTCTAAAAGAAGAAGAGAAGAAGTACCTGACACCACTACCACTACTGCTTGTTGGTTCCAATACCTCTTGAGGAGGAACACCACCACCACCACCCTTCTTTACCCACCACTACCGTCAGTGAATTCAAAAAAGACGAGTAGAAGAAGAATATTACACAAAACAGTGGTGTCTTTCATGACTTGGACACAAAACAATTGTTGTTCCTTTTCTTGTTTAGAGAGAACTTTAGCTGTTTTAGTGATAGTCTTAATTGTGTACGTGTTCGGTTTAATTGTATATTTTCTCACAAATTCACTTCTTCATGCAAATTTGTAAAATATGTTATTGTTTTGTGGGTTGGTTTGTTTTTACAAAAAAAATAAACGTGTATGAAAACGTATAAAATGCCTTGGGGTTTTTTGTCTTCTTCTCAAAAATCTTCTTACCTCATCATGGCTACATCTTCTTCTTCTACCTCGTCTGCCTCTTCCTCCTCTTCTGTGGTGAAAGTGATTGACGAAAAGTTAGATCGTCAAAGTTGGAATGCTTTGTATCGCGCCATCCATTTAACATGTTGATTTGCTGGACCGAGTGGTTCAGGGGAAAAACCGAATTTGTCAAACGATTGATCGAACACAAAGCTGATTTGTTTGATCGTCCACCTCAAACGTATCGTGTGTGGTGTTACAAAGAGTGGCAACCGTCTTACACGTTATTGAAAGAAAGTCAAGGAGAAACTATTTCGTTTGTGGATGGTATTCCTCACGAAGACGATGGAATTGTGTCTGACGTGAGTCAAACTCATTTAGTTATTTTTGATGACATGTTAGGAGAAGACGAAGAAGAAATTAAACTTTGGTTTACACGAAAAGGACACCATCGTAATGCTAGTATTGTCTACATTACACAAAATTTATTTCAACAAAGTAAAGCTCATCGAACCATTAGTTTGAATGCTCATTATGTGGTCTTGTTAAAAGCCCCAGAGACAAATCTCAAGTACAAGTGTTAGCCAAACAGTTAGGAGGCTCCTTGGCTCAATTATGCGTACGACGATGCCACTCAAACCCCTCACGAGTATTTACTCATTGACTTAAAACCGACCACTCCTGACTATTTGAGATTTCGTGCCAGTATCTTTCACTCTTGGGGTCAAGAAGGTGGTCCTGTCATTTACACGTCCCCTTCAGCCCATTTTTAAAAAAACTATAAAAACAACCTACAACGTCATTTCTGTCACACACTCTTTTTGAGATGACTTCCTTTCAATCGCATCCTTCGGCTAAATTGATTCGTGCCTTGTATGGCATCAGTCGTGAAAAAAATGCACAAGTCCGTGCTCATTTGTTAGAAGCGAGTCTGAAAGAAGTGTTACGATGGTTTACTTTGACGGCACGTCAATTACTACAAGGCATCATTCACATCCCTCATCAAACTCAACGTTTTTTTCAAAAACATAAAGGAGCATTGTCACAACTGGCTGATCCTAGAATCGATTCACGGACTAAAAAACAAATCATTTTAACTCCTGGTGGAAGGTGGTTCTTTAGGAGGAGTTATGATTCGTTCCCTTTTGAAATGGGGATCCTAATGATACCAAAGCCAAAAAACCCAAATCACTAAAAAGAAGAAGAAAAAAAGTCCAAAGAAGAAGAAGAAAACCAGCCCTAAGAAAAGAAAAGTCGTGCTCAGAAGAAGAAGAAGAAAACCACACCTGCCACTACACCGACGTAAAAGAGGTACTGCAGCCAGGACGCAAACGTACACCCGCAAAACACCACCACCCTTACTACCATCATCATCATCACAGTCCCCCATGATGATGGCAAGGTCTACTTTGGCGTCCACCTCTTCCTCTTTGTCTTCTTCACCACCCTCTTTTACCATGATGCCTGTCAAACCAGACTTAAGATCCGTGTTTCTAATTTGATGCAAAAAATGGAAACCAATTTCGAAAGTGACCCCGTCGGGACCGTCGACTTCAGCTGATTTAGCCATGGCAGCAGCCACCCACAAAGTACCATCCCCCTAAAACCAAAGTCCAAGAAAGAACTGGTATCTTACAAAGTTTAGTAGATTTATCCAAACAAGAATTGAGTCGATTTAGTCCCTTGAAAACACCTCAACGTCAAGTCAGACCTGTCGTGAAGTTGGTACGCATCGTACAGACAATCAGTGGAGACGTGTTCCAGTATAAAATAGAAGGGTACCCTCCTAAAAGACTTCAGACTTGTTTTCTACCGACTAAAAAAGATGGCTCCCAAACATTCACACCACCACCAAAAAAAGAAGAAAACCACCAAAAAAAGGACGACTTCTTCCCCTCGTCTGGCCAAAACATTGGGATGTCTTGTCTGTCTTGACCAAATCCAAACCTCCCATGCGAAAACAACTCATTCAAACAGCTCCTAAAGAAATCATCGATACCGTGTGTGAATGTTGTTTGAACGTGTTAAAAGGAACGGTACCTTTGTCTAAGATACAGAAACAAAAATTAGGGAAACATCGGAATGTTCTTCGTCAAATGGTGAAAAAGAAAATACCTCTTCAACAAAAGAAAAAAATGTTGGTACAACGAGGTGGATTTCTACCTATGTTGATAGGACCATTGTTAAAAATAGCCGCTCCTTTGTTAGGAACGATTGCTGGACCACTTTTAGGAGGAGTCATGCGATAAAAAAAAAAGAAGGATAAAAAGGACCACCCTTCTCTGAAATGACCACACCTTTTTGGTACCTTTGAATGAAATGGAAGGACGAAAACTGACTTTAGTACCTTACAAACGATGGATGGAATTTCATCGTTGGAACGAACAACGGATACCTCATTTACCACCCAATCCTAATCTCTACGAAATGTCTCAGTTACAACAAGAAATACAATCCCTGATGGAACGTAACGATTTGTCCGAAACAGAAAAAAACCAACGGTACGGTCAACTTTTACAACGTCTACAACTCTTTCGTCAAAAAGCAGTCGACGAAACAGCTCCACCCACTCTGAGAGATTTTAAGGCTCTCATGAAAAGCGAACCTAAAGTGACTATCAAAAAAGAAAAAGAAGAAAAAGAAGAAGAAGAAGAAGAAGAAGAAGAAGAGTTTTTACTAACTCCACCTCTTAAAAAAATAAAAAAGTTAGCCACCCCAGATTGGATAAAAAGAAAAGGTCTACCCCTTTATCCTCAGAAAAGAAAAAGAAAGAAGTGAAGAAAGAAGTCAAAACAGAACCGATGACCCCTGATCGAACTCCCTCTTCATTTACCCCAGTAGCACGTCGGACACGTCAATCCAAAAAGATACCTCACGAAGAAAAGAGTATTGGAACAACTTGGTTCAAATATTGATCAATCATGGAGAAACTGTTAGCTAACATTTATTACAATCCTGGTCATGCTGCTGGTTACGGAGGAGTTCAAAAATTATATCGAGCTGCTAAAAGTCAATTGAAAAGTGTACGTTTACCCGAAGTACGACGATGGTTACAAGAACAATCGACGTACACGTTACACAAACCCATTCGACGCAAATTTTCTAGAAGTACTACTCAAGTGGAAGGGATCGATCATCAATGGCAAGCCGATTTAGCGGACGTCTCTCATTTAGCTACTTACAATCGTGGTTACAAATATTTGTTTTGTGTCATCGATGTGTTTTCCAAATTTGCTTGGGTCGTGCCTTTGACTTCTAAAAGCAGTACCGAATTGGTAAGGGCCTTAAAATTGGTCTTGAAACAAAGTGGACGTCAACCTTTACGATGGCAAACGGACAAAGGTACCGAATTTCTAAACCAAGCTTTTCAAAAAGAATTGAAACAAAGACACATTCATTTTTTTACGACCGAAAATCCTGAACCAAAGCCAGTATCGTGGAACGTTTTCAAAGAACTTTGAAAGAACGCATGTGGAAATATTTTACACATCAACATACTCTCAAGTACATTGACGTGTTACCTCGTTTGGTTAAAGCGTACAATCAATCGTACCATCGTAGTATTGGATGTACCCCCGAAGAGGTCAGCCCTGAAAACGAAGTGGTCGTGTTTGATAAATTATTTGGTTCACCCCAGCAGATCAAAAAAAGAAAAAAGAAAAAGACACCTTTGTTGAAGTTGTTAAAGACGGGAGATTGGGTTCGCATCGGAAAAACCAAACGTACTTTTGACAAAGGTTATTTACCTAACTGGACTAACCGAATTGTTTCGTGTCACTACCCCCGTCCGTGGACGTGATCCTCCCGTCTATAAATTGGAAGACATGCACGGTGAAGTACTCAAAGGAACATTTTACTTGCCTGAGTTACAACGAGTGACTAAAAAAGAAGATACCTTGTACGACATCGAAAGCATTCTCGAACAAAGAACACGCAAAGTAGGTAAACGACGAGTAGAAGAAGTCAAAGTTCGTTGGAAAGGATATCCTCCTAGTTTTGATTCTTGGATTGCAGCTTCTCAAGTCGTCGACTATAAAAAGAAAAAGAAGTAGTAAAAAAAAACTCATAACATGCCATTCAACACAGTAGCTACTCAGACAACTCCTCCTCCTCCTTCGGAAAGTTCTTCTCTTCAAGATTTACAAAAACAACCGCTTTGGGTGTGGTGTGGAGAACGTGTGCCTAAAAATCAAATCGTCTTTTTCTGCCAAATCATTGTAGTGTTTTGTGTCATCGGAGCAGCCATTGCTAATTTGAGTTTACAACAAGGAGACAAACAATTGTGGACTATTTTACTGAGCAGTTGCATCGGTTATCTTTTACCTAGTCCCTCTTTGAAATTTACGACCACGACCGACAACAGTCACCACAAATAACGCCAGGCGTTCTTCTTCTTCTTCGTCCAGTTACCACCACCAAAATACTACCAGTCCCTCTTTTGGAACCTTTTGAACATCCTTCTTCTTCTGTCCACCACTTGAGTGACACCTCGGACACCACCAGATCCACTACTTTGGAACTATGAATGACCAATTTTATTTAACGTTACCTAGTGACAGTTCCATGGATGTGTTTCCCAACAACAGCTTATGTTGTTTTACCACCAAATTACCTCAAGCCCTCCAATTGGATCACGATGCTCATTGGGAAGTAGGTTTGGTAGAAATCATTCATCCTACGAAAATCACAAACATCAACAAAAGATCAAATCAGATCATCGTGACAGTTAGGAACAAAAAACTACAAGATTCCTTGGAAAAAGATGATCCTAAAATATGGGCAATAGACCCAACAAATAAAAATGACATGCGGGGACATTTCAAAAAATGGGATGGAGGGGTAGGAGCCAAAGGGGCTTATGCAGTGTATGCCCTGAGAATTCCTACGGGGTATTATTTTAATGCTCGACATTTGGTGGACACTATTGAGGCTACCTTTAACCGTCAATTTGGTAAAGCCCTAATGGAGAACAAAAAAATAGTAAACATCAATTACAATGATGTGGCACGCCGTTTCTACATGGAATTTTCTCTGAAAGATGAAAAATCGGGTGACATGATGTCAGACAAAGAAGCTAAAGAAAAAGGCATCCCCGATCAGGAGAGAAGATTTATGACTATTGAATTTTCTGCTGGATTGTATGAAATTTTGGGTGGTAATAACGAAGATAAAAGTTATCTATCACCTGTCAGCACCAACATCGAATCTGCAGAAGCTTTTCGCGACCCCGTGGAAATGAACATTGGATTAAATTTAATGTATGTGTACTCCGATGTGGTAGAGTACAGCGTGGTGGGACACACCTCAGCTCCCTTACTAAGAGTCATTCCTTTCAAAGTGGATACTAATGATGGTGCGTACGAAGAAGGTGGAAACACATTTCACATTCACCGTGAATTTGTACACCCTCATTATTATTCAGTGAGTAAATCGTATTTTGACACTGTCCAGATTAGTATAAAAGGAGATTTGGGACAAGATGTACCATTCATTGACCAAGGAAAAGTCACGGTGAAACTACATTTTCGAAAAAAACAAGTTCTCTAATAACTTTCCTCTCAAAAAAAAAATAAAAAATGTATCCAGTGTACCAAGGAGTGCCTCGACAACGAGGACATGGTTTAGGAGATATGTTAAAATCAGCTTTTCGGACGGTAGCTCCTATTTTGAAACCAATGGTCACTCGAGGATTTCATGCCTTAAAAGATGCTGCTTTGACACAAGGAAAAGAATTTTTGCAAAATGTCCTCATTGACAAACAAAATCCAAAAGAAGCCTTTTTGAGAGCAGGCAAAAATGTGTTGATGACTACTGGTAAAGATCTTTTAGGTCTCCGAGAAAATCCTATAAATACGCTTCACGCTTCAGACTCTGGCATTACTTCACAGCAGCAAGGACAAGGTAGAAAGAGACGACGACGAAAAGCTCGAAATCCTTTCAAAGTTCATAAAAGAACACACGGTAGTAGTACTTCCAGAAAGAATAGAAAAAGAAGAAGAACTGGTAGAGAATTAGACGTGTTTGATTATTAAACCATTGAAAATGATGCACCGAGATTCTTGCGAATGTACCAAGTCCGAACTAGAACTGTTTTCTATGCGTCCCACCATGATGACGATGCAAGAATCCCAATGGGTAGAATTTCATCCTGTATCGTCTTTGTCGGATTCAGCTCCTATCGAATTTGAAATCAAAGGACAAACCGAAGATTACATCGATCTGAATAACACCTACTTGTACCTGAAACTTCAAGTAAAGAAAACGGCGGACAACACCTTTCCTGCAGATGATTCCAGAGTCGCTCCCGTCAATAATTTTTTTCATTCTTTGTTCAGTGGAGTAGATTTGTACTTGAATAACAAACTGATCAGCAGCAGTTTGGATACTTACCCTTACCGTGCTTACTTGGAAAATCTCTTGTCGTATGGAAAAGAAGCTAAGAACAGTCATCTGGATGCTTCAGTGATCTGGAAACCTGACACCTCGGAAAAGTTCAACGACACAGAACTGTCAGTACCGGCCAGGGTTGCTGCTGTTGCTGATGGTCAGGGTCATCTTGTTAGAGATATAACTCCAGCAGACTCCCACAATGTGGGATTTAACGACCGTCGAAAGAAAATCAGAGGGCGAAGTTTAGAATTGATGGATCGTTTACATTTGGACATGTGGTTGCAAGACAAGTATTTACTCAATGGAATTGATGTACGCCTGAGACTGAATCGCAGTAGTGCCGCTTTCCATTTGATGGCTAATGCTAACGAGTGGAAAACCATCATCCAAGAAGCCAAACTTTACGTACGACGTGTAGAAATCTTACCCAAATTAGCTAACGACATCAGTCAATCCTTGAGCAGAACCACTGCTAAGTATCCTCTTAGACGTGTGGAAGTGAAAACCTTTACTGCAGCCGCTGGACTCCGATCCATAGTCGAAGATCACATCTTCCAAGGACAGCTCCCTAAACGTTTATTCATTGGTATGGTTTCTAATGCAGCCTTCAATGGAGTCTACAATGAAAATCCGTTCCAGTTTCAGCACTTTAACGTCACCAAGTTAGATGTCAGTCGAGATGGCAAGACCTTGTGTACCAGACCTTTTGAACCTGACTTTGACGCCAACGCAAAAAACTTACTTGCGATCTTACTTGAGCCTGTTTGAAGCCACAGGACAGTTAAGCCGCGACTGTAGCCACGGTATTACGTACGAGAATTTTGCAGGAGGGTATGCCTTGTGGGGATTTGATTTCACTCCGGACCAAGGTAGCGATGAAGGACATTTCCACCCTATAAAATCAGGACCACTTCGTGTGGAACTTCAGTTTGGTCAACCTCTAGCCCAGACAGTGAACGTCGTCTTGTTTGCAGAGTTTGATAACACTCTAGAGATCAACAGTTTGAGAGAAGTCATTGTAGACTATTAGAAAGAAGAAGAAGAAACAAAGAAAAGATGCAAAACAGAGAAGAGACTATGGAAATAGATGAGGGATTTTGTGAAGGGATTCACCAGTCACCAACTACTATCACCAAAGAGGATGATAATGATGACGAAGTCATTCGTTCAGAACCTAAAAAAGAAGAGACTAATACTGTTGTTACCGAGTTTGTTGGATTTTATCCTTCTCGATGGCCAGAACACGAAAAACAGTTAGTGGATTGTTATGCTGAGGAATTGAAATTCATCATTAACAAACTGATTAAAGAACAATGTTATGGATGTCAAACCGATCATCCCAGTCAGATACAACACGACAAATGTTTGATGTTAACAGGGGAAGAACAATTGGATGAATTTTTGGAAGATGCCTGGTCAAACATCTCAGAAACAGACGTGTTGACAAAGTGGTATAAAATCTTGCAGAAATATTCTTCTCCTCCACTCATTCCTAAGGAGATCAAACGGATCGAAGGACTCATTGAACAGAGTGAAAAACCTATCCGAGATAAATTTTCCTGGAATTACAAGACAGATCAATTCAAGTTCAAAGTCAGGTGTGCATTGCTGACTCAATATTTCTGTTGTTGAAGAAGGAGAAAAAAATGGATACCAGGGAACTTCATTACTTATTGAATCGTAGTTCCTATACTTCTTCTTGGAATCCTGTGGTATGTGCTAAAGATGAACTACCTCATCGTAAACCAAAAAACGTTCATGCTTATGTCATCAATACTGACGACAGTCATCTACCAGGAAGCCATTGGATTACCGTGTACTTTCCCAATGAACACTGTGTGGAATATTTTGATTCATATGGATTACCTCCTATGGAAAAAGACATTATCGAGTTTATGAGAAGAAATTCCGTCTCGACTCGATTCAATAATGTGAGACTACAAGGATCCGATTCAATGGTGTGTGGACAATATTGTGTTCATTATCTTCATCAACGCAGTCTTAGATATTCTTTAGAACATTTACTCACTTATTTTGATAGTGACTATGTTAGAAATGATGCTAAAGTACAACGATGGTTTTGTGAACGTTATGGTTATCTCTTGTCTTTAGCTCACCATCGTAATGTACATCAAAATGATGTCAATGTAGAAAGTTTCACATTTACTTTACCTTCTCAACGTTGTCAACCTTGTAAATATGTTCCTGTTTGAAAAAAAAATTTCATAATTACTTGCTAATTGTTAACATAGTTCTTGTTGAATAAATATCATTTTTTGTGAATTGTTTGAAAAAAATGGTGTTGTGTAGTTTTTTATTGAAATTTGAAAAAAAATAATGAATATGTTCTTTTCTCTCTTTCTATCGATCTAAAAAACCTCTCTATCTATCTATGATCTCCCTGTCGATCATCTGAAAAAAAATCTTACCATGTTTTCCATCGCGTCCGCGCGTTAAGCATATAAGGCGGTTCACTAGCCAGTGTAGTCATTCTCGTTGACTCGTCAAGATCTCAACAGTGTTCCAAGAAGAAAGAAAAAGAAGATGGCTGCCACCAAGATTACAAAGTTGAATGAAGCTATGGTGAACATAATGAGGGTGAAGAATCATTTGATGGAGACCAACCCAGAGAGAAAGACCATGACGTTCATTCAAATGGCTCATGATCTAGTAGAAGAAGTCCTGAGAGAAGAAATACTTAGAGAAAGAACAGAATGGGAAGCAGAACAACGTCTACATCAGCAACAGCAGCAGCAACAAAGACAGCAGCAGCAGCAACAGCAGCAACAACTTCTTCAGCAGCAATCCAGCAAGCAATTTGACGGTGAAGTCTTATGTAAGATTGACTGCGATGATTTTGCTTTCACTTTCAGTAGAAAGAGACCTGCCTGTCTGAAAGCGGTAAGACCACCCACTATCGCTAAACGTGGCCGACCTGCTGGAGCTGCCACGGCTACATCTACCTAAAAGAAGTTTTTTAAAAAAAACATAACTTCTTTAAACCCAACGGTCCTTTTTAGGGCCACCCAATCTCTAGAAAAAGATTACTTCTCTCAAATATTGCCCAAAAAAAACATAATATCTATAAGTGTGTGTGATATATATATTATTTATAATAGTCTACCACCTCTCAAACAAAAAAATCCCCATTCTCACTTATATGATTTGTATGGTGTGTGATTGATATATAAAAATATTTTTATTTAACAAAAAAATTTAGATAGTGTGTGGTTTTTTTTGGGAAAAAAAAGGATGTTTTCCTTCACGTACGCGCTTATCATAGGAATGGTATGTGAAAGTTTTTTTGATTTTTATCAAAAGTAGTTTCTTTTAGGTCCGCGCTTTTTTAGAGTCAGGGTTCATAGAGTGTAAACTCCGCGAAGCTAAGAATGACGTAGAACGAATGACGTCAGACGCAGGGTAGTGGGTAATTTTTTTTTTTTTTTTCTTTTAGGTGAAAAGGATGTTTTCCTTCACGTCCGCACTTTTAGTATATTAAAACCACGTTTTCACCGGTTAAGCTACCCCGTTTTATCTATCAAGATGAACAGAATAAGAAACCTTAGAGAAATTAAACAAATCTTGGATGTGGTATCACACCTCATCCAAGATATGATTAAAAAAGAAGAGGAAAAGAGGGAAAGTAAAATCCCGATAAGATCGCATCCCATGCTAGAAGAAGAATGGGAATACGAAGCGGACCATCCTCCCTTCTTTTTAAAATTTACATCAACAACAAAAGAAGAAACCTGGAGGGGGAGCTGCCCTGCATGCAGGGCAAAGCTAGGGAGATGCTCCCACCTCTAAAAAACTCTTCCACACAAAAACCAACGGTCCTTCTCAGGACCACCCTTTTTCAAGAAAGATTAATTCTATTCCCTCCCCCACACCCCACCCCACACTCCCTCCATGTTAAAACTCCCGTAAAGGTCTATAGTGCCCCCGCCATGTTAAACTCCCGTAAAGGTCTATAGTGCCCCCGCCATGTTAAACTCCCGTAAAGGTCTATAGTGCCCCCGCCATGTTAAACTCCCGTAAAGGTCTATAGTGCCCCCGCCATGTTAAACTCCCGTAAAGGTCTATAGTGCCCCCTTTTGGTCTATTTACCCCCCCCCCCCTCTACTACTTATGTACTTTGTATTACCTGCATTTAGTTTCTCAAAAGGGGCTAAAAATGTCAAATGTACACCGTCGTCTTCTTTTACGAAACTAAGTTAAGAGACCGAGGTCAAGATCTAGGGTAAGTTGTTGTGGCCGGGGGTACGTCTACAATGATACTGTTTCAGATTTGGTGAAAAATCAAAATTAGTCTACTATTTAAAGTTATATATGCCATAATTAAGTTAATTTGTTCACCCGTATTAAACGCATAAAATAGAACTTGAACATGAGTATTGACACCTTAATAGTCATAAAATATAACTTAAACATTAGTATTGACACCCTACTAGTCATAAAATATAACTTAAACATTAATATTAACACCTTACTATTCATAAAATAGAATTTTAACATTAGTATTGACACCTTATTAGTCATAAAATAGTACTTAAACATAAGTATTGACACCTTATTAGTCATAAAATAGAACTTGTACATTAGTATTGACACCTTATTAGGCATACAATAGAACTTAAACATTAGTATTGACACCTTACTAGTCATACAATAGAACTTGAACATTAGTATTGACACCTTACTAGTCATAAAATGGATTTTAAACATTAGTATTGACACCTTACTAGTCATAAAATAGAACTTGCACATTAGTATTTACACCTTACTAGTCATACAATATAACTTAAACATTAGTATTGACACCTTACTAGTCATAAAATAGAACTTGAACGTTAGTATTGACACCTTACTAGTCATACAATATAACTTAAACATTAGTATTGACACCTTACTCGTCATACAATATAACTTAAACATTAATATTGACACCTTACTAGTCATAATCTTGCTTTGCTGATTGATATCATTTTTTCGCTATTTAACAGTGATAGATTTTCTAGTTTACATACGGACAACTGGGTAGATCCATGCAACCGTTGCTCTGACTGTATGCAAGCAAAACGTTTTCATTTGTGACGTTACAATTATTATCCATACGTCGTACACCGAGCTTTAAATTGTTAGGGAAAAACCTAGCAGCAGACAACAACACAGCAACAATTCGACGTTAAATTAATTTTAAAGATAATAAATTAAATAGATTCAAAATTCTATGAATAGAGACAAAAATCCTTGAAACAAAAACATTTTGACAGCAAACTGTTTAAAAAATAAATTTATTCATCTTTTATTAGAAGAGTACCCAAGTTAAGTAAATCTTGCTGGATACATGTATGAGGAATTCCTTATAAAAATCCAATATGGCGGAAAGGTCGTAATAGTTTAGTTCCATCCGCAAAAATTGGTTATGCACAGTCTATCGATTTTCAGTTCTTCGCTGCTGCCTATCAATAGTAAAATATAGCCTGCCGTAAAGTGCCGAAGAAAGTCATGTGATGAGTTTCTCCAAGTTCGAAAATGGAAAGCAATGTTTAGTGCATGCACAATGTTGCAGGGCATGGACTAACCCTAACATCGTTCGTAGGGATGAAAGATTCGTTCATACCAGCTTGATCCGACTATACATCCCTTTGATTTTCCACCACAGTCATTAAACTTGCAGTTACTAAAGCATAATGTATGACAATGGAAATATCAGTGAGTATCACCTAAAATTAGAAAATCTGGTGTCAAAAAGTGAGCACGCGAATTTCTGTCAGTTATACTCTTCATGGTAGGCTGTTCCATTATATCGCTCATTGCTTTTGTTTACAACAAGAATTTGTTTTGACTATGTGACACTGTCGATTAACTTCGGACAGGTGTTTTTTTCTCAATCGAATTATTCTGCGTTTTGTGATTTCTTTAAACCAACAAATTGTAAAGAGGTGAAGGTTCGTAACTTTTTCTCAGAGAAAAATACCCCCCCCCCCCAAAAAAAAGGGATTTGCGAGACCTTTGATATTATGTCAAATAGTTATGAAAAGTATGTCATATATAACTTTAGAAGTACATATTTATCAGTATTTTAATAGAATCTCGTTTTAAAAAACTGATGCAAAAATACACACTGAACAGTTCATTGAGGTATGAAATACGGTCTTTTGCAGATATCACAATCAGCCTTAAAAACTTTCTTCCCTCAGCCTAATGGCTAGTGGGTCAGTCGCACGTTTAATTGACTTTTTATATTAGCACGTGAGTGTACTAATGATTTTGCTGTCGATAGTAAATATAATTGTTTTCAAACGAAAACTTAGAACTTAAAACTTATTTTAACGAAATGTCTTAAATGTTGATACACTCACGAGTGTAATATTTAACTTTAACTATTCAGGTATTTATATCATTGATTGTTTCTGTTTGTTTAGTATTTCCGATAGAATAAGAGATTAGAATTTAATAGTTCCTTGTAGGTTTATTAAAATGATTCTGAATGTTTTCCTTATAGAGAAATATTTTCTGTGTTAAATACAGTGCATAAATCACCCAACTATGACAAGTTTAAACTAGGTAAATACAAACTGTACCTTTGACGCACGAGCGATACAATGAGCTTACTGTTGCCCTACCTTTCTGTATTTAGACAGACTAAAGCTAATTTCCGAAATCAAAGAGTAGCTAGCTGCAAGCTGTGTATTTTATTAGTGGTAACCCTCTGCACAAGGACCTATCTCTTTCGATTTTTTTCTTCTTCATAACTTTTATCCTTTTCGTTTATTCCTCAATTTGATATTGACATAAAATTTATCGAATCTTTTAATCGGGTCCACTCTTGTATGAATTATTTGTCAGTATCTACAGAAAGCATTGTATCAGCCACAGCGCAAAACTAAAATTTACAAAGTCAATCATTATGTCATTCTACCAGTCAACTGTAAATATGTATGCCTCAGTTTATAACACGCCGTTTTAATGTTGATGAGATGTCAGTGATAAAGAAACAGTAGACAGCAGATGACATTTGAATGGCGTTAGTCTGTTCTCCGACATAAAATCATAACTTATTGAATGTTACATTACATACATACTGGTCGGAGCGACTTAACGGGTATATCTTTAAATGCAGAGAATTTATAGTCAGGTCTCGCCGTCGTAAAACGTATCGACTTTGAGTACAAATTTAGCTGAACTTTTGCATGCTGTTTATTTGTAAACTGCATTAAGATGTGCTTTGAAACAAACTGGCTAATTAGAGGCTCAGCATTGAGATATTGACTTTAAAATTGACATTAAAAGAATATTGTGGAGGGACAAAATTTTGACTTGAATAAGTACTGAGTTTCAGAAGTTTTGTGAAAATGAACCCAGGCTTGCACTCTCAGTAACGATGTACATCGAAAATTTATGTGGTTTAAGCAATAAAGCCAGAATATGCACACTCTAGTAAAAAAAAAAAAACCCGCATACTTTAGCTGCAAGAAAGTGCGCTACAAGTGCTAAATGTTAAATACATCGTATGCGGGAATTATGTTTTCATTTGTTCTACAATAATTAAATTTATATTCGAGTTGTTAAGGAGGTACATCACAAGACATAGTCGGCAAGTGCTCAACTGTCCGATCATTGACATGTAAAGAAATGCTTTTAAAACAATTTAAATGTGCAAAGAGTGTTCAAATGAGGATGACAAGAGAAACAGTTCCTTAAGTTATTGTTGAGGCCAAATTAAAAGTGGTAAAAAATAGCAGCATGTTTTATGTATCTTTTATGAGATTAAAATGTCCCTTGTCTTGGAATAATTTATATTTTAAAAATCTTTTAGACATCTAATTTGTAACGTGTGACTTTTTCCAAAACAAGTTAGCGCGAATGTTGTTTCTTTGTTTCTCACGATAAAGATTTAATGTTAGTCTTGAACAAGTTTATGTGGTAGTAGTTTTCCGGCAGATGTGTGATTATGGGAAAATTAGTATAAATTTATGGAAATGTTTAAAAAGTTCGGGTTAAGTCATTGCTATAGCTACACACTGAATGGTTAAAAATAAAATAAAATAAAGCAGAATGAAAATAAATCAAATAGAGCAACAACAACAACATCAATAACATTAATAATAATAATAATAATACTCCAATTGCCCGGGCACTAAACAACCGTCATCTGTTGCTATACAGTAAAAAACCAGACCAAAACATTTGTCCCAAATAAAAGTACGGTTATTGTCCCAGTAACAATGTATGCCAGCAAAAATATTGGTACCAAATGGTACATACTACATTCTATACCTGTACACGTTAAATAAAGCGAACCAGAAATTGTGCGAAAATGCTACATTTCCGAATAGCTGAATACTATAATTACCAGTCTCTTTCTTTCTACACTATAAGATTTTAAATCCATTTTTTCATGATGTGTATCCCAACACATACGCAGCGTGCAGAAACAGCTAAATTGTTGTTATTGTTGGCATATATAAAGCAGCTATGTGAACATGTTAAATGGAAATGAGCGGAGTCGGGTTGAAAAATTGTACATATATTAATAGTTCCTTAAGGTATTCGAGCTACAAACAAGAAGTGGAAAAACATACGAATATTTAGCATGTATATTATGTCTAAAATATTGTCTCATTTAAAAACCTTCATGACATGTATCTGAAATACTTTGACATACATTTAACATAGTCCAAGTTCACTGGTTGTCTTTGTGTGCTGTTTATATTTTTGTTTGTTTGTTTGTTTGCCTTTTGTGATTTTGTTTGCTTTTTATTTCTCATGATTATGCTGAAAGATGTGCAATCAGTGTCAAAAATGATTACTAATATTTGGTTGTAATTTTCCAGGTAAGTTGTCCATAAATCTGAAATGAGTTCAGATTTATGGAAGAATGATTTCAAAGCTTTTGCTTAGTAACTTGCATGGCTACCGGAATAACTGGTTAAAAAATTATAGAAAAGGAAACAAAATGAAAATAAAAATAAAACGATTACTACCACTACTATTACTACTACTACTAATATATTATTATTATTATTATTATTATTATTATTATTATTATTATTATTATTATTATTATTATTATTATTATTATTATCAAGCTATTCCTCATCAATCTATAGCGACACGTATTTAATCGCATGTGCTTCAATGGCCTGCTTCATACTAAATGTTCTGCTATGGTATAAGGGGTCATCCCACCTTTCTCTGACGTTTTAATACGAGTGTATATTTGTGCGACCCAGTAGCGTAGCAAGAAAGTCTGGGCTCCCCACAAAACCTAATTATGGGGCCCCATCCCAATAGAAAAAAAAAATGTTTGACGGAAAGTTTGGACTCTCACTGGGCCTCCCCCCCTACCCCACTCCCGCAGTTGCGGGTGTTGCTTGGGCGGTTGCTACGCCACTGGTGCGACCTAAAGGTCACACCAAACAAATATGGCATGATAAATCACTAACTGGCTATCTTCCACGGAAAGATCTATCTCCTTCATAACTGTTTCGGGTCATGAACAGCTGTAAACATAAATTTTCCCTGTTTACTCAAATGATTCGCAATCGCCTCCGCAACGACTCGCTCTAGAAGGAAGTACGGTTCCCTTTTGATCTCGCTTTTTGTTGTACCTTTTTTTTTTTTTTTTTTTTTGTTCCTCCCCTTTCTTTTCTCTCTACTTTCTCAGCTTTCTACACAATATTTGACACATATTACTAGACAATTTCTCCTTTTAACTGCGTTCTTTTCCTTATCCTCGTCTTTCACCTACTCCCTTGTTGTTCCTCGCGCTTTATATACCTTGACTAAATGCTACTGTTTAGCTAAGACACTCCTCACTTTGACTATTCAATAATCTAATTGTTTTATCATTAAAACGTAATATCATCCGCCATATATTCATATATACGTACAATCTGTGTATCGTCAAAGGTGAATAACATTGTAAGCCATTGTCTTTTGTTCTAATCCTTTACCTTCTATATTGTACATCTTGTAAGATCCAACTACAAATTTATGAGATAAAATGAGATAAGCTATTCCTCATCAATTTGTACGACGACACATAAGAAAGCATTTGTTTTAATAGTCCGATTCATACTAAATGTTCTGCTATAGTGTAAGGGGTCATGTGATCTTTCTAAAAAATTTTGACGAGTGTATGTTTGTGCTATTTATATGTCATCAATCAAGTATGGAATGATACAGATCTCAGTTGTTATCTTCCCAAGAAATACTCATCTCCTTGTGAAGAACGTATTTCGTTGTGCACTGTTTCGTAAGGTTTGTACCTCCTTGTGAACTATTTCGTAAGGTTTGCATCTCCTTGTGAACTACTTCGTAAGGTTTGTATCTTGTTGTGCACTGTTTCATAAGGTTTGTATCACCGTGTGATCTATTTCGTAAGGTTTGTATCTCGTTGCGCACTGTTTCATAAGGTTTGCATCTCTTTGTGAACTATTTCGTCAGGTTTGTATCTTGTTGTGCACTGTTTCATAAGGTTTGTATCACCTTGTGAACTATTTCGTAAGGTTTGTATCTCGTTGTGCACTGTTTCATAAGGTTTGTACCTCCTTGTGAACTACTGCGTAAGTTTTGTATCTCCTTGTGAACTATTTCGTAAGGTTTGTATCCTTTTTACCTTTTTCATCCACCCTGCAATTTTATATTGACATAAACTTTATTGAAACTTTTGATCTGATCAGTTGAGTAGAGGTCTTCATTTCAAACAAGTCAATATCTCAAAACTTTATGTTTTACCGCTGGTAAATTGTAAATATTTATTTTGTTTGTTGATTCCGTTTGAATGTTGATGAGATGTAAATGATAAATAAATAGTGGAGAGTAAATGCAGTTCGAAATTATTGGTCTGTTGTCCCGGAATAATATCACTGCTGATTTAATGTTATAATTTATACCGAATGGCGGGAACGTTCTTTGTTAGTCTCTATTTCCGTTTTTAATATCATTTTCACAATCAATTAATTATTTTAAATTTTGTGAATCTACATTTATTTTAGCATACGGTGTTAAAAAAATAAAAGTTCTAAAATGATAAAGAAGGGTTTAATAAGAACATTTTATAAATGTAATTTGAAAATTTTGTCAATTGCAAGGTTGTTTTTTTTTAGTTTAATTTATTAAATAACATTTATTGTCAGAAAAAGAAAATTTCATATATAAGAACTTGCAAATATGAATTTACGGGTCTGTTATTATTCAGTAATAAAATAAATAAATATAAATTTCATTCACTAATATAATATAAGGTGATTATAATTACTGTCTACGATTAGCCAGGTAAATTAATCTATAATTGTCTCTTTACGTCATCACCGGGATTACACCAATCAGAGACGCTATTTTAATTTATTTGTGCTTTAGAATATGTAAATTCTTAGGCGTTTACCATTTATATTATTTGACATTGATTATGAATCAATCCCTTCGCATCACCACATTTTGGTACGTGTCGAAATGGTTTTGCAATCGCATGTAAATATGAACCTAACTTTAGTTATGAGAAATTGTATGAATGCACTTATTTTTTTTTTTATACGAAAGAACCATAGTATCCCAGGAAACCGAAAGCTTTCAACTACAGAAACTAATTCGAGAAGGAGGTAAAAAAAATGATGACACAGAAAGATGCTTAATGTCGTTGACAATTTAAGTTTTCCCTTTGTTTTGACTTATAGCATAGCGCGGGTCGGATACCGTGATGTGTCCTGGACAAGGCACTTTAGTCCAATTGCTTCGACACTACATAATCTACTTGTATTGCTGTGCCACAAAACACCAAACCAAATCAAACTTAATAAAATTGTATCGAGTTTTGTTTCTGAAACATAAATGTATCAAAAAAAGGGTGTCAACGACTTCTTTTTTATTGTCTTTTGAGGCTCAATTTCAGAAATTTAAACTTATGAATTTGGTAATCAATCAGCGAGTGTGTTACAATTTGCCCTTTTGATGATGATGATGATAGCAATAATAATAATACTAAAAAGAAGAAGTAGGTCAAGATCAAGGAGAATTAAAATGGTGCTGATGAGACTGATGATTGATGATTATGACGATTACGACGAAGATGGTCTTGAAATTGAAGGTGGTGATTATGATGATCATACTCACTGGAAGTGGTGTTAATCAAACAAAAGGAATTCGGTCAGTGACTAAAAAAATATTTTCTGATAAAGAAACGTCTTATTTACTTGTAAAATAAACAAAAATTTAAATCGCAGCTTCGAACTTCAATTGTAGAAGAGAGGGTCTCTGTTAAATTGTGTATTATTGTTTACGCATAATTCTGTTATATTCAAACTTTCTTTTCTCTTGCAAACAAAGTGATATTTAGACACACACACACGTATGAGTCAAACAAAGAAACAAATAATGAGTTATAACTGTCACAATGTCAATTACTGGTGGGCTACAAAGTTTTCTCATTTTTCATCTTTATTAATCACCTTTACACGAAGTCATTGTTTTGAGTCTGTTCATATAAATTCATATACAGACCGGTAATTACATGTAAATTCATATACAGGCTGGTAATTACATATAAATTCATATACAGACTGGTAATTACATATAAATTCATATACAGGCTGGTAATTACATATAAATTCATAGACAGGCTGGCAATAACACAGATAAATATTTTACGGCCATCTAATCATAATCATAATAAATCAGATTTGAAACTCACCATCGGAAATTAATCCAATTATCCTATTATTATCAGAGAAAACTGAAACCTATCGTTAGCAAGATAGTAAGTAAAGATATTTTTATATCATTCACATCCATGTATCGTCCTCAAAGTTTGCACATAACAATTTATCTCTTCTAAACGTTGCTTTTTGGCAAAACAGAACAAATGTCGTTTTAGAACTCAAAAGAACTCAGCACTGTTGGTCGTGGAAAATAGGGAGCATGCATTTGACCAGATATACGTGCTAACCCATGTTTTTGTGATGTTCTTCAAGAGAGGCACCATTTACAACTGATTGTAAAGAATACACTTTTAATATAATCATTCCTTTTTGCAAACAAAGAAATAATCCTATGGTGGTCATTTATCATACAAGAGGGCGGTGATATGAATGGATAGATACGATTAAAGGGACAATATCTTCTATTTCGGTTGTCCAATTTTGACGAACATTTCACAATCAAAAGCTTGCACATTATCCCCCCCC
The DNA here is from genome assembly GCA_029931535.1 of Margaritifera margaritifera. Taxonomy (NCBI): domain Eukaryota; kingdom Metazoa; phylum Mollusca; class Bivalvia; order Unionida; family Margaritiferidae; genus Margaritifera; species Margaritifera margaritifera. The sequence continues at coordinate 38,865 of JAQPZY010000561.1, forward strand.
CCAAAAAAAAAGATTTTAATGCCTGTAAAATTCTGCATTTATTGTCCATTCCAAGATAAATGCAAAAGTTTGAATGCTAACACTAATCGCAGTCATTTGTCTATTAACCCGTGTAATATAGTAATCAGTTGTAACATAAAACACATTCTATCTACAATTAATTAATGTTGTTTTCAAACTTCTGTTTATTTTGTACCAGTGTATCTTTCACTGGTGGGTAATGTTCCTGCTAATCCCGCAATTTTGAAAATTTTAATGTTATTGAATTTTAGTAACCTCGAGTGGCTCTATGTATTGGTTAAAAATTTAAGATTCTCAGCATTTTTTTTCGGATATTTTATGACAACTGATCTCGGAAAAGTAACTTTTTCCTGCTGAAAGTATTTTGATTGGAAATGTTCATTGCGATATTCCATGGACTGGTATGTTCTACAGCGCCTGATTCAAAATGTCTATGAATAATCGCAGTCTGTTTGGGAAGACAGTCAAACAAAATAAATAAATAAATGAAGAAACAAAGAAAGACAATGTAAACAAACACACACACACACACACAGCAAAATGGAATACAAGGTTGCCATGATACTGGCCTTGAGTGAAGGAAAATACCCATTGTATTTCCCCTAAAATATTTTGCATCTGTAGGCAAAATAAACGTGTTAATAATTTTGCCATCATTACGCCTGGCGAATAAACGACAAAACCGCACAGGGATTGTAAGTGTTCCAAAAACCAGTAAATGTCATAAATTACCATTAAAGGCGTTTGTGGCATTTGTTGGCTCTTTTCCCACTGGTAAATGTCACACTATTACATTGACGGGCTACGCTATTTTGCCAGTAAAAGGACTAAGTTTTGACATTTTTACAGTTGTCGTGAGACTTACTGTTGCAACTGCACCTTTATACGTCACAAATTATGACAATTACGGTTGAGTAGGTATATGTACTCAAAGGTAAATGTCACATCGTTTTAGATAAAAATGTTCCTCTGTATTATGGGCTTCAATCACTATATCAGCTCATTTTGGGAGATATTTCGATCGATCATGTCCTTGTCTTGTTGTTTGTGTTTTCCGTACGTACGCACCTCCGTGCGTCAGAACTTCTCGCACGATATTTTCAAAGTTTTGGAATCGGACGAACGAAGGGTGACAACAAAAATGGCAATGTTGATACAAATTATTCAGTGAAGATCATAATCATGATGTCGCTGAAAATGCTGTTAAACTGATATTTTTGCGCGGTTTGATTTGAGGCAGAAAATATGTACGTTTGATCTCCAAAAAAGGTCAATTATTTTCGCTCCGTAGGAAGGTATACAATGAAAATTATGAAAATAAACTTGCTGACCAATACGTTGATGGAAAAATTAAAAAATTTGCAGAAGAGACATGTGTGAGAATTTTGTCTAGCTAACATTCTTTGAAATGAGTCATTTAAATATTGTCACGGTATGTTGATTGTATAACGCTCAAACATGCAGGAAAATGATCAATGACGATTAATAAAGAAATTTACCCCAGAAGAGCTTCAAAACATGCCTTTTGTACATTACATTTTTGTTAACTATCTACACAAATGTTTCTACTGCTTTAAATTTTAAAAAAGCATCAAAACATTTGTAAGTTGCTCTCTTGATTCTGTGATGTTAGTTACAATACACATAAGTTCCTAATTTTAGTCAAAGTACACAGAAGCTCCTAATTTCACACCTTATTAATTGAGTTAGCTATATCTTTAAAGCCTTGCAAATGTTAGTTATCACCACATCATGTAAAATTAATTAATAAAATTTTAAAAAAGAAAAATGGAAAGAGCTTACAAGCAAAAATAAAAAACTGGATTTGATTACTGTGATATCTTTCAGCCTAAAAAAAAAAAAAACGCTCATTCGGAAAGTATCACATTTTTAATTGAAATCGTTATTTATTAGAAAATCGCAGGTGATCCAAAAAAATGAAGAAAACAAAAAGAGAAATATAAGAAATGTGTTTCATGAAAATGAAACTGTATCACCCGTTACAATAATTTTTCGGTATGTTAAGGAAATATCTTTACATACCATATATTCCTGCTTTGAGAAGCACGACAATAAATTTTGTATGATACAATAATGAAAACAAGAAAAAAAAAGTTTTATTTAACGAGAGTAACAAAGTTGATATCAATATTCCCCAAGGCCATCAATGTAATACAAGTAATACAGAAAATTATAAAGACAATATAAACCACACACAAAAAATCCAAATGAAAAAGTATGACTTTAGATGCGGGAGAATGATTAAAGTACATGTAACAAGCCGGAATAAAGTTGAAACACAGATCCAAAGTACAACTACTCGTGTATTTAAAAATATTGGTTTAGTCAATACTTAAAAATATTTCTTTTAGAAAAAAAAATATGCCAGAAGCTTCTGAATGTATACAGACATTTGCTGAAAGAAGCCACTCGATTAAAAAAATATCTTTTTTTTTTAAATATCAGCATCAGATCCTAATTTGTACGGTAATTGTTAAGTAAAAACAAAGTAATTATCGTGCGAAATTAAAGACCAGGTAGATATTTCTAAGGTGTATAATCACATTTTTTACCTGTAACACAATGTGTGATCTGGTAAATGGACAAAAGAATGAGCACAACAGCACAGCCAACAATTCTTCTGCGAGGCATTTATATCAATCGCTGGTGACTTTACACGGATCGCCTAGTATAAATATGGAACCCAACACCGCTGCAGTAAGTGTTGAGTATGCCTCCGCCAAACGAAATAATACGTAATCTGTCTTTACAGAGCAAGCTGTGTTCTTTGCCAGAGCTGACGTCCTTTTCGAATAACCCTTACATGTTAATGAGAATCCGTTGGGGAATATAAATACTGTTAAATGCTTCTCGTAAAAGTGCCACAGGTGGAAAATTGGGCCCAACCACTCTTTAGTGGAACCTCAAATAATGCATGATTGGTCTTTTTGTAAATGTTTTGAATTTGGTAAATGTTGATATAACATTGTCCTCTAAATGCCAATGACAATAGTTTATAGGTAATGTAGGCCATAGACCACAGTTACATAACAATATTGCTATGAATTTAACACAGTGAAGTGAAAAAAGAAAAAAGGAAAAATCCAGCACCCACAATAGAAATATGTATGAAGATGAAACGGAAAAAGCATTACATACCTGTGATATTGCATATAGGTAGAAAAAAAAAATAATTACATGTCCATTTGCTCTCTTCTGTGGAATGCTGAAAAGACATATTGTGCAATTTTAGATATTATGACAGGGTTCTTAGACTTCATCAGAGAATAGAAGATTTCTTCACAGGAGTGTTTTTTGCCAACAAATTCCTGTTATGAATCTGTTTCTAAGATCTGCATAAAATGGCCATTGTAAAACAAAATGATATTTAGCCTCTATTTGACTTTTATCACATGACATACCTATACCTTGATTTGGAGGGATGTCATTATGCCGTCCTTCCTCTATAGCTTAATTATAAGGAGCCTGGCTAATGCATTTTGTAGATGGGTAGGTAAATCAATGGTTATATAAAACTGAACGGAAAAAGTATCATACAATTTATTATAATGATATGCTTTATATGATTTATTTACATCTGAATTCCAATCCTGAACTAAATTGTCTTTAAGACGTTGTCTGAAATTGAGGAAAAATACTTTTCATCTCCTACATCCTGTGCGTACCAAAGCTAACAAAATCCATACCTGAATAATATGTCTTTAACTTACGAAACCCACGTGTATTTAACCGACTCATCCATTTATTTCAGCGTAATACGACATTGTCTCGGATATCGGTTATCACCAATTCTGATTAACCTAATCCAGTGCTTAATCCATTTACAATAATAAGTAAAACATAGAGGTAATCTTCCACATTCTCCTCGTGGTAAAAGGGAGTATGTATGTCTCGGAAGGTTTATAAATCAAGTACAGAACCTATTATGTATCTTTTCAATTGCATATGAATATTGATACCCCACATTTCAGTGGCATAAGTTAATACAGGTGTGATCATAGCATCAAATAGTCTGAAAGCTTCTGTCACAGAAAATGTACCAAACTTATTTTGAATAATACTTAATGTATGCAGAGACTTGTTTGCTTGAATGCGAGTTCTTGCTTTGCTTTCGTCCAAATACGTTTAGGAGTAAAATATAATCCCATGTATCTATACCCAGATACAGTTTGGATGTACGTACCATTATAATACCACTTTTCGTTACTCCTCAATAATCCACAGGCTCTGAATACAATAATTTTTAGTTTTATCTAAAATAACACACATTCCACTATTTCACAAAATGTCTCCACAATATTAATCTGCATTTGTAAAGAACCGACTGTATCATTACAATCTGCAACGTCATCAGCATACAATAGCGCAATAATGTCAGATATTTCTTGTGTAATTAAGATACCATTTAGACACGTTTGTCTGAGGTCTGATACTAAATCACTTATAACAGATTGAACAGAAGAGGGCTTAATACGCAGCCTTGCCTGGGTGCCAATATTACAGGTGAAGAATTCTGTATATTGCCCTTTCATCTGCACACATGAGCGTAGATTCTTGTACATCGAGTCTACAACTTTAAACAACTTTCCGCCGATACCTTTAATCACCAAGCAAGTCAGTAATTTTACATTATCAATAGAGTCAAAAGCCTTGGGAAAGTCTACAAAAAGACAATAAAAACGACCTTCCTTTTTTACTTAGATATTTCTGAACTATTGCTTGAAGCGAAAAAAATATTATCTAGTGCTGAGTAGTCTCTCCGGAATCCCGCCTGAACTATTTCAAATTTGGTATTAGCTTCGCACCACTGAATTAAAATACTCGTAAAAATTGTATTCAAGATATCAGATACACTTGTAAGTGTTAGGGTCATCTGAAGAGCCTTTTTTGTGTAATGGGAATATAATGCTTTCGCCCTATTGTTTAGGGAAGTGCCCGGTGTCAAAAAGTTCGTTAAGTAATTTGACTAAATAATGACATATGCTTGGAGTCGTGTTTTTTTTATCATTTCGGCTATTATTCCGTCCGGTCTACTATACTTTCCTGATTTTAGTGTTCGGATACTTTTGAGAACTTCAGCGTCAGAGATAGGACTTTCAAAAATATAATCTGGAGTTTCAGTCATACAATCAAATCTGTGATTAATTTCTAAGTCATTATGATACAGTAGCGATCTGAAGTATTCATACCATTGACAGCACGAGATCGTACCGTTACTGCATGCTTTGCGCGCACGAGTTTATTTAATCAGCTTCTTAAACTTTGAGACATCTGACCTTGGTTATGGTAGGTTAGCATAGTTCTTACCACTCTTTGGAGTTTATGTGATGTTTGTAGGTTAATATACACAGATTTCAAGGTAAGGCGTACAGTACCAGAAAAGATGTTCATCTGAACATTTCGTAGTCATAGCTATATGCAACAATAAACAATAATAAGGGATAGTAGAAAGAGGAGGAGATACATTTGTTATTAGTATTATTATAAATTCTTTTTTTATCTCTTCGAGACATAGGTGTTACATTCTGCCTTTACTTTTCCTTTCTAGACGCTTATTTGGGGAGAACTTATTAGCCGTTTACACTACTGTTGTTAGTGTTGCTGTTTTTTTTCTTCTTCTTGTTTTTGCTCTTTTTTACATCTGCTTCTTTTTGCTCTTAAATCCATTATCCCCGATTCGTATTTCTGTTTCTGATGAGATAGACGGGGTCATATGGTTTTCTTATTCCTGTGTAAAGGCGCAATAATTACGTACAGAAGGGTGATTATTATTATTATTATTATTATTATTATTATTATTATTATTATTATGTTATGTATATTTAATCTATAATGTGTGTTTAAATTTTGTATATGATGGCAAGTTGCACTTTAGATTCTAGTCACTTCTAAACAGAATGTTTTCATAGCATTAGGGTTCAAGGCCAGTCTTGTTGACAGTTAGACTTTTTTTTCTCCATTTTATCGCTTCACATCCTGTTGATATAGGTCAAGTGAAAATGAGTATAAATAGGGATTTGGCAAACAAATAATTAATTCCTGTTTTAGATCAGTCTATGGGAATCCATTTGTGATTAGGCTTTACATTGTGCCGTTAAAATAAGATATAATTCGAGAGGAATTATTTATTTAATGTATATTCATTAGAATTACTAATGTGCTCATTGACTTTTGAATTAATACATTACTTTCGAGTTTTGTGAACTCATTCAAAGACATTCTGGTTTGTATCGTTGTGTTATATCAGAACATTCAGTACTATTGGAACTTATTCGGAACATTCTATATTCTTGGACTTGTGATTAGGACATTTAGGATTATTTGGAAATTGATTTACAATATTGCAAGCATCTCTTGAATTTCACTTTGTATTATAATGAAATACACTGCTTGTTGATATTACTAACATTGTTGGTGTCACCTTCTTTCTGTTACATATTTTTTAAGACCTAGAGTTGTAACAATTATTGATTCATTTTGCTTGTTTTGATGATAAAATAGGGGTCACGTGGCCTTCCTGTTCCCTTATCAAGCGTATTTTTGCAGCACTTAAAGATCATTTGTAGCAGTTCAAGCTGATCTGTGCTTGTATGAACAGAACTAGCACTGACTAGTGAGTGGTAACCTTTCTCACCAGACCTTTCTCATTGAAACTGTATTCATACATTGTGCTTGATCTTCCTATCATCTATGACATGATGTGATATTGACGTAAAATGTGTTCGTACCTTATAATTAGATCAAAGTCAATACAAGTCAATCATTTCAGAAGGCATCTTAGCAGTAACAGTGCAAAATTAAAATTTCAGACGTTTGTCATTCTGTCAGTGTGCACGTAAATTGCAAATATTTATTTTTCTGTTCGTTCGGTTTTGATGCTGTTGTGATTTAGCTAATAACTAAACAGTAAGCAGTATATGACGTAGGAACAGTGTTAATCACTTGTCCCAGAATAAGATCAGTGCTGATTGAATGCTATATACCTGATTGTTGGGGCGTTTGATTTGGTTCAATGTTTTACTGCACAACAACACGAGTGGGTTTTTTAGTGCCGAGACAATTGGGTAAAGTGATTTGCCCAAGGACACACAACGGAAGCCGTCACCGGCTAATCCGTTGATAGAATTGGAGCCCGCACCCTTTCGGTCGCGAGTTCGGCACGTCAACCACCGAGCCACCTCTGCTTCTGCCTCCATAAGTCGCCCTGTGGAAAACACATAAAAGCGGATCGGGTCTATTCAACATCCCCAAGCCTGCGGGGACTAGTATATACCACATAAATGCGAAAACATCTAAGTCACGCACACTCAACTGAGCAACGATAACCGCATACAATTATTAATAGCAAGGAATACAGAGCATAAACACGGTAAGCGCACATATCGCCAGAAACTCAATACACTGATTACGACACTTTTAAATTCAAGCGATAATCGGCAGAACGTACGATACAAAAGCTATATTTTGAATGCGCTGGATATATGAATGTCGGTTTCATTTTTTAAAGATATGGTGTGTTTGCATACAGTTGGTGAAGGATAAACAGCCTAGTACGTAAACAAGTGGATCAGCCAAATTGGCTGATCATTGATTTAACCCGTTGAATGTGAGTATAGTCTTCAAACCGGCTTGGGCAGAATAATAGTCCCCAAAATGTTGCGTAAATCGAAATTAGAATGGTAGAAATCTCTGCATATATATCTCGTACTGTATGTAACAACACGCAAGGGGTCTAACAGCAACTCTACCAAGCGAATCAAACAATATCGAGCAATTGCGTGAATTTGGCTTGAGGGCGATGTTTCCTATATTGCCAAGGACCTCGAGACAACAGTAGTTGTCAACTGAAGGGTTTTTAAACGCCACCAATAATTTTCCTCTAATCAACTAAAGACCACACAGACTCTAATTTCACACGGGCATAGTTTTTCTTGCTTTACATTCGTATGACTTATCAGTAAGCTTTTCTAAGCCGTATCTCGGTATTTCATTGCACGTACAACGAAATATGACCCAAACGCCTAATACACATAATATTTTCTAGCTCAAATTACTAAACATTTATACGTAAAAATATCCCGAGAAATCCTTATATTGAGAAATTAAGGAGAGTCCATTTTACGAAACTAATATATGATACTGTTCATTATGACACCTGATTCTAACAACTGGGGAGTTACTCAGTCTGAGAAATATCTTCCCAAAGCCTATTCTCCATAATCAAACAAATCACTCAAGTCTAGCAAAGCTATAAACGGAGACGTAAATACAAATAGCACATACCCTGAGTTTGTTGCAGTACTTATTAGAATATGTCAGCCGTATTGAAATTATATATCTTTCGAAAATCTTCCAGACACTTGACATTTGAAGTTTTAAGATATAATTAACACACCGGGATGTTGTACATAAACAGCATTACAGTTAGATGTATGGGATGTTGTACATACACAGCAGTACAGTTAGATGTATGGGATGTTGTACATACACAGCAGTACAGTTAGATGAATTGGATGTTGTACATACACTGCAGTGCAGTTAGATGTATGGGATGTTGTACATACACAGCAGTACAGTTAGATGTATGGGATGTTGTATATACACAGCAGTACAGTTAGATGTATGTGATGTTGTACATACGCAGCATTACAGTGAGATGTATGGGATGTTGTATATACACAGCAGCACAGTTAGATGTATGTGATGTTGTACATACGCAGCAGTACAGTTAGATGTATGCGATAATGATTTATATTTATTGCCTTTATGCATAGATCACAGACTTAATGGTTGAATAAAAAATGAAATAATGAAGTGCAGAAGTAGGATGATGATGATAAGAAGGAGATTGCTTTATTATTATTATTATTATTATCAAATCCATCGTCATCTATTCATGCTACATTTTTATGATGGAGTTTTAGGGTGTCAGTTGGCATTTCTGTTCCTAATTTGACCGGTACTTGTGTATGTGCATTTCTTGAAGGTTATTGAATGCAAAAAACGGAGAAAGCATTGAGTACTACTCCTCTTCCAAAATGAAAAATATCATTCAATTTATGAGGTTTTATCTTTCTTCCTTTCATTTATCATTCAATTTGATATTGGCATACTATTTATCTAGCCTTTCCATAGGTCTTCAATTCAAGTAAATATCTTGCAAACAGATTCATTCTGCTAAGGTCTAAAATAATAATAAAAAAGCCAATCATTTTGTCGTTTTATCTGTCAGTAGTAAGTATTTATTTCACTGTTGAATTTAGCAAGCGAAATGCTGTAGAGATGTAATTTATCAATGAACAATTAACAGTACATGGTGTTATTAGTCTCTTGTCACAGAATAAGATCAGACCTTTTTTTGCATGATTTGGTGTTTACCGACAGGTTAAAACAAGTTTACAAAATTATGTATCTCTCAAAATGCACATAATTCAAGGTGAAGGATACACTTCCAATACCGACGTACGCCCAAAATAGTTGTAGCTATCGCAATGTGCATTAAATTGCATATCGTATACTCTGTAAGCATTGGATATATTGAGAGAACTTGACCATGTTTCAAGTAAATATATTACCATCTCTTTTTCGCATGGGCTTTGCCCATGATTAAATAAAAAAAATAATACATCGAAAAATGTATAGAAATTCAAATTCCAATCCTGACGAAATATTCAGAACTCTAAAATGACGACTAGCCAGATTTGAGTCTTTCACAAAAATTGAAAACTTACTTGAGCAGCCAGCATGAAGACACAATAACCCACTCGTATAGGCATATAATAACATTAAATTAGAGTCGATCTTAGCTAGCATGGTAAGACAAGAGAGATATTATTTTACACCCCCACCCCCCACAAAAAAAGAACAACAGCAACCCCAACCCCCCAGAAACAAAACAAAACAAAACTACCCCCCCCAAACCCCCCCCCCCAAAAAAAACATTGTAAGACACTTTTAGATATTTTACTAAAATAAATAAAGACAATTGTATACAATGGCTGATAATCATCATGAGCAACAATTGTATTTTTATCAACTACTATTTTTACTAATTTATTTTCCAACCCTTTTTTCAATATTTTACAATCTAAGTGACCCACTTGTCCTCACTTAATTGGGTAGTATGTCAAAACAGTGCTCTTATGACACTCACGTATCAAGGGACATGTGTATTTTCAAAGCATCCTAACCACACAGATTAATTGAACTAACAAAAATGAAATAATTCAAAAGAAGAAAGACGAAAACAAAAAAGTTGAAAAATGTTGTTGAGGAAACTCTGGTCTATGCAGATAAACGGCTAACCACAGAAGAGACATTCAATATATTGTAAAATGAATTAAAAACCCAAAGAGAAAACAAATTTCTTTTTTTTATTAAGATAGACAAAGATAAAGGAAATTATTAACATACTGATTATGTTTGAATATGTACAGCAAATAGGAATAAGAAGAGGACACGGAAAAAAATATTAAGATAAAACAACAAATAGAAGATAATTTGTTTGGCTTCTTTGAACCAGATGAAAAGAAGACAATAAGGAACAGGCTTTGTTTCGAACATATTTCAAGTTTTTTGTCTTCTTAATTATCATCGGGTATATTATTTAGAAAATTGACACAAAGCCTAATCGTGTACAAAATCAAGTTGCACAAAGTAGAATGTCTGAACCTCGGTATTACAGAACGTTTGAGCCTATGCCTTCAACGTATGTAGTTTACAGTACAACGGCGGTGCCTCTGCAAAGATGGTAAAAGCCTGTGCAGAGCACAATGGCGGAGACTGCATAACAGAACATTGGAGCCTTCGGGATGTATTAATTGCATAACTGACACGTTGGCGTTACTACAAATAAATGATGACAATTTAAACCAGCAGTGCACTCTCCGCATACCTATATCAACTTGTTTCCCAATATAAATTAGTTAGCAAAATGTCAATGGTTAACAGGTGCTGTAGTAGTCTGATCGACGAGACAAAGACCCGGAAACTGCCCCAAGAGCAAGCGAGGTTAAAACAACACTTGACACACGCGCCGACACAGAATATGGCTGACAATAGTCTAATCTGAAGTCTTTGCACCATACAAAAGAGTCAACTTTTAAGGCTAATTACATATATTAATAACTAAATGCTTATAGGTAAGCCAATTGAGAAAGACTATGTTTATCTGCTGATTATTTAATTATGATTGATGCTATTCATTTGGATACAAGATCAATAGAATATTGTTTGCTTGTTTTTTTTTGTTTTTTTTTTAAAAGTTAAATATCAGCGCTTTATTAACCAGCCATGTGGCTTCGCTTTTGATACTCCGCCGACAAAGACCTACAACAAATGTCAGATTCACTCAAATGATTTTCAAATGAATAATTCATTATATACATGTATTTAAGTAGCCATGACCGTCGTTTGTCTTCACTCACTTGTCAAGATGTCAGAACGACCAGCTAAGCGTCGTAGAATTGAACTATCCTTACAGGATAAAAGTAGTCTAATCAAAGAGTATGAATCTGTGACAAAACGTACACTGAAGAAACTAGGGGAAAATCTACTGTTTCAGATATTCTAAAGAAAATGGAATTCTACAAGAATGAATTTGAAAAGAACAGTGATGCAAACAAGCGTCTTTTAAATAATGGATGCAAATTCGACAAACGGAATGATCTAGTGTGGCAATGGTTTAGCCAAGCTAGGGCCAAAAACATTCCAATCTCAAGCCCTATAATAATCAAAGCAAAGGCGAGTAATTTTGCAAAGATCTTTAAATTTTGGACTTTAAAGGATCCAACGGATGGTTAGACCGTTGGAAAACGCGCTATTCTATAAAGGGATTTAAAGTTAGTGGTGAGAGTGCAGGTGTTGATACAAAGATAGCGGAAGAATATCGAGAGAGAATACCGTTATTTGGCTATGGCACAAGAAATGGAGTCAGTAACGCAAGCTACATTAGTTAAAGAATGATGTAAGAAACAACAGACAACACTCCATGCCTTCTTCAAGCCAGGCTCTTGAACTGTGAATATTATGAATTATACGGAGTATTTACATATTGTGGAGTATCATTCATAATTCATTCCTCTTTTGTTTCTTGTGACGAGGACTGTATTTCTATGCGGAGCAACTGTATTTATTCCTGTGAAAGGATACAATTTGTAGCAGGAAGGTATATTGTCAAGCTAATTCTTCATTAAGTGCATGTATTAAAAAAAAATAAAAAAAATAAAAGATTTCTTAAATGTGTGCACTTTTACATGCACAGACACTGATGCTTTGTAACTGCATGCTCTCTCTCTCTCTCTCTCTCTCTCTCTCTCTCTCTCTCTCTCTCTCTCTCTCTCTCTCTCCCTCTCTCGCGCGCGTCACATAAGAGCTCAGAAAGAGATTTGTTCTGCAAAAGCCTCAGTAAACCGAAAACTTCTCAAAACCGGAAAAGAATTGGGTCCCAAAGGTTTTCGGTTTTGAGGAGTTTCACTGTATATATATATATATATATATATATATATATATATATATATATATATATATATATATATATATATATATATATATATATATATATATATATATATTACTCTTTCAAATTACTATTCACTATTAAATGCGTTATTTGTTCCTAAAGTTTAATATTAATCTAGAAGAACAAAAGGATGAAATCAATCGACCGCATCTTCGTTGAAAAGGCAAACGAATCATTGCACATAATATCAAAGCTAAAAGAGCCAATTAACAAGAGACGGCGTACAAACATTTCATTGGATACACGAAGCAAAATAAAGATATCTAAATAGCTGTAAAATATGTCTCTGTGTATCATTCTGTCTTTCACTCAATACATTTGTACACGATAAAGAATGTACTGATCATTTGATTCACGATTGCTTGTCATGTATATAGTTAAGAAGTGGAGATGTTATGGAGCACTGGAGGTTTTCATTTCATTCAAAATTAATTTTAAAAGGTAGCTCATTTGCTAATGCGTATAATGTTTCTAAAATTTGACATCTTAGTGCACCAGAACTATCTTCGTTACCAGAAGAATCAATAGATGATAGGCAGGATTATTTAAAGATAGAGGGTACAGTTGATTGCACATACTCCAGCGTACCAATCTTCTTTACGTTATTGAACGAAGAATTTGTTAAAAAATTTGAATAGATCAACAATTTTAAATATAAATGCTTATATCTGAGCCTTACATAACACCTGCACATACAAAAACTAATTATAGCTCAATTTTATCTATGGTGTATAAACGTCCTATAAAGATAACGACAATAATAGAGCAGCTTAGGGCAGCTGTTTAAACGGTGAATGTTTTGGTCCATCAGAACAGCAATAAGTGCGCATGAAAGACAAAAGTAATTATATATCAAATAATTTAAGGGTTCATGTAGATTGTGATCTTGGATTTTGTACATATCAGTAACTCGGTTTGATCCGCTCTTTGAATTCTGCATCCGAATAATTTTCAAAAATAAAAATAAATAACATTAAAATAAATGTGCGTCAACAAAGCAAGATACGTTTGAGGCTTTTTAACGTCAGTTTAGATAATACTGTTAGTACTGTAACTCTAGCATTATTACACATAGTTATGATCATGTAATGTATATTTTACACTCTGAATCAATCTCATGTATGTTGAACATTTTCGGTGAAATACACTTAAGTCCAACCTGTATATCAATGCTTATTTTAATTCCATACAAACTTTGGAATCAAGCTGATTGAAATGGGGGGTTAAATGTTATTCTTTTCTTGGAAAATATGAATATTTAATCAAAATTAGGTTAATAAATATGAATAAATTAGGCTTACGTGTTTTACATTGCGCCAGCAGAGATTTACGAATTTTAAATCAAACTTTAGGGAGTAATTGTAAATAATTTATGTGAAAAGATCGATTATGTTCAATCAATAAATAAGTAAATAAATAAATATATATTCGGGTTGAAGTATTTCCGTTCACTGCTAGAAACGCGGATTTTTCCACGGAAATCAATCGGATAAGCTTTGACTTCTGCTCCTGTAGTCATAGTATACTTTATATCTATCTGCTTGTGCGAAGAGATGAGATATACATGTACTGACTTCTTGTAAACTATTTTTGTATCAGAGTGATGTAAATTTGTTGAGTTGTCAACTTGTTGGAAAGGAATTGCAAACTTCCTGTAGATAATAAAAAGACAGTGAAATTCATCTGTACTGAGTATAATAGAGAGCCATCTATATAATTTATCGAAAGAGATGACCGATTTAAGTTGGACTGAAGCGCATTGAAAACATGACTATTAGACACAGTCGTGTCAAAATGGTAACAAACGACTCAATCTGAGCATGAGCTGAGTTGAATTCATTATTCTTGAAAGACTTGGTTTTAAAAAATAAATAAATAAATAGACTTTTTGTATTTATTAGGCATCAGTTCAACAAATATGTATGTATAACATAAGATCGTAAATGTACTGTTGGTGTAATGGTAGTATATTAGCATATTGCATGCTTGGGTACCATGATAGAAGTTACATTCGACTGTATTTTTCTTTTTAAATGAAGAAAAATTAAAAATATAGCTACACATGTATAATTATATCCACAAAGAGTGTGGTGAAAGTAATATGTGTAAGAAACGAACACTTAATACTCTAAAGAAAACTAAGAAATATTATGCCCCGCCCGCCATTTGCAAACCTGGGTTAAAATTATGTATGGTATTGATACTTAAGTCCAAATAAATAAACATTGCAACATCTAGCTACTTTTCTAAACTTACGAAAGTAAACACCAGGACGTCAATAATGCAATATCTATCCTGAGCAGCTGCGACCTCAATCATGATGATGCAGATTATGACGAAGTGTTTAAATATGTTCTGCTTGTAGTTAACGCGAGATGTTTTTTTCTGGGAGGGAGGGAGCAAAGGGGAGGAAAAATGAGCATTTAAATGAAAGCCGTGACAAAAATTTGTAAATGTTTAAATATTACATCAATAGAACCTTGGTACAGTGCTTCTTATATAAGGTGTTCATAAACCGACTTTTAAACAAATTATTTGTTGGGCATCATCAGGTTTACCTATTCCGAAAGGAACGAATGGGCTCAGAATAAGTCGCACCCTCGTCCATCTAATTCAAGTGTTTGTTGGCTGATAGACGTATTAATCGGTCTCTCACTTTTTTGAACGGATACTATGTTTGTCTGTGGTTGGGGCCCGTCAATTTATCTTTTCACCCATCTCTCTGTAAACCCTTCCATCCTTATTCGCTTGTCATTCCATCAGTTCCTTCTTCCACCTGTTCGCCAATTCCACATTTGTCTTTTCACTCTTTGCCGATTCGTATGTTCGTCTGTTCATCTCTTCATCCGTCCGCCCGTTTTTACATCCATTGATACATATCCAAGCTATCTGTTCCTCTCCATGTCGATCCATTTCTGTCCGTCTGCCCATTCGTCCTATGTATATCCATCTGTTATTGTGTGTGTCTGCCAATCTAAACAACCGTCTGTTTGTCTCGTCAACAAGTTGACTGTTTATGTCGTCTTCAAATATTTTTGCTCAGACAGAATATCTATTAAAAGTGTAATACACAACAACAGTTTGTTTTCTTTTTATATCTGCACCTCCCGTTTTGCACTTTAAAAGGAGGGCTGTTAAACTTGTATTTAGATAAAGGAAAGCAAATGAAGAAGCAATAGATTTGGAAAAGAGAGTTGTTATTTGTCATCATATGCATACCTACTTACTTGTATAACTACACACACTGTAGATATTTATAAAAAGTGCATATTTTGCTAATAACTATGTATGCTTTTCGAATGCATGCTATTCGAAAAATAAAACTTCAAACACACTTTCTAAATGCTGTATTGACCGCTTCCCATCTGGTCGAACAGGGAGGCTCACCACAAAAAGCAAATAGCAGCCAGCCGTGTACATGATTTAAGAAATGCAGTTCAGGTGAGAGAAATCAAACTTATTTTGGTGCATCTGCATTATCTTCATGGTTGTCTAGTCAGGTCCGAAATCTCAGAACGATATGATAGCAGGTAAGAAAAGTGTGAGAAACAAATCTTGCCTTTGTTGTAAGACCCGACTTAGAAGGACCGGGCATAAATGTTTAAAGCTTGTAGCTGGAAAGACTTGTTAAAGATATACACCTAATAGTAAAAAATACGCATTTCTTATTTTTATAAGGTTTACGATAATTACTAGAATACACACCTATTTACTACAGTCCTCTTAACGTTGGTCTTTACACAAGTCACACGATGAGAACTCACAATGTTGATGTGTAAACAAGATAATCAATAAGACCTCTCCAAGTTGATGTGTAAATAAGTCACATTATAAAATCTCAACTTCGATGGGTGCTTAGGTCATTCACGACCTTTAGACGCTGTTGTTTTTAGCAAGTTATATTTTATAAAATTGCATAGTGCAGATTGAAAAATCTGTGCTATTAAGATGTATCCCGTGAAAAAGCAGGCTTGATTGTAATTTAAGACGCGTTGATAATTTCTGTTTTTGAACTTTTAAGTCTTAGATCAATGATCAAAAAGAAATTAAAGTCTAACATAAGTGATTTTCTTTCCCTAATACTTGCCCAGGAATTGCAATAATGTCTAGCAAATCAGCGCCTCGAAGATATATACTATTTTGAGATATCAAATAAAGCATCATGGGCGTCTCAACAGACCAAACGCCGCGCCAAACCAGCTATTCTAATCAGTCAGATTATCCAAGGAGCGGGGCTATGTTGGTTGAGCTAGAGGAAAAACTAGGCCGACTGCGAAAGACACACGCACTTATTACAAAATATGAGGAGGAAAAAAGAGCGGCGGAGAAGGGGGAGTGAGTAAAGGATCTGAAAGTAAAGGAGATTAAAAGAGACATAACCCGCCTTGGAAATGTTGAGCCAGATCAGACAGAGGCACCGGTGGATTTTGATAAGGCTCTTCCGCAGCCAGCGCCGATTCCAAAAAGCTTAGAAAGGGGCTGGTATCTCAGTTTTCGTGAAGCCAAACATGGGTTTGAAGTTGATGGAGTATCGCATATATTTAGCACGTTTCGCACTGAGTTATGATATGTGCTTCGCAGCAAAAGAGTAGAGCTTGTGATCGTCGACAGCCAGGTGGAAGACATCCGTGAGGCCGCTATACTAAATTTATTGTCGGCAGGTAAGGAATAATTTATTCGGATTAAATTTATCACCAAAACAAAAAGGACACCGAAAGATGCATTGTAATGGATATATTTGACCCAGTAGGGGCGGAAACGCGAAACGGAAGCGGAATTGTAACAAGGTCAGGACTGCTCGACAGCATTGATAAAATTTACTATGACAATGCCTATGCGGTAGTCGCAGTTGTATATTGTCTATTTTAGGTGCGAGATTCAAGACCTGAAAACCTAGTCCCACTCAGAGTTGGATAGCTTAACTGTGTTGCGCAGCGCCTGGTTGAGAATTTTACAAACGCCAAAAGGGGTAACGAATTAACTGAGACTCTCAAAAAGAAGCTTGAAGAGTGGGAAGGGGTGGGGCACGAAAAAGGAGCAACCATTTACGATATAACCCGCCTTTAAAGGACATTGCCGGTGGCGACATTTATAATGGCGGAAGTTACCATTCAAGATGAAGGGATATAACGCTGAGAGTCCACAACGGCCACACCTGGTCAGAAGACCTCCATTTCGCGGAACAACGAAAAGTTGAGTTTCATGAGGGCGATGTTTGGAAACCTTTACAAAAAGGTACTAAAAATGAGCCAAAT
The DNA here is from genome assembly GCA_029931535.1 of Margaritifera margaritifera. NCBI lineage: Eukaryota > Metazoa > Mollusca > Bivalvia > Unionida > Margaritiferidae > Margaritifera > Margaritifera margaritifera. Next base: position 56,682 of record JAQPZY010000561.1, read on the forward strand.
GCAGTATGGTTTATTGGCGGAAGTGAAAATAGGTTATCCCCGCGCTTGTAGATCAGTTTTGTAACGGCGAATGGAAGATGCTTTAGAACGAAAGAAAAAACCACGAGCAGATTGTTACTGCCTGCAGTAAGTACACGAAAACACGTGAAGCAGCAGAGGAGCCAGTGATAAAGATTTTTAGCGAAGCTTCCACCACGGCCAGGGTGGCAAAATACAGAAATGGCAGCAAGCCCACACCGGCGTCGATGTTGGAGGATGTTCAGCGGTCGTTCGTTGAGTTTGGGCACGGAGGGCTTTGGAATAGGCCATACTGCTACAGCGTGAACGAGGTTATAAGCCTTGACCAGGCTGCATGTTATCCTTGCAGCTTCTTGGAAATGGGAGAGTGCGCCAACTATTTTTAAACGGATTGGCAATCCGCAGAACGAAATGACAAGGGTTTCTATTAATGGAGGACTCCCACCAGGAGACATAACAGGCTTCGCACAGGTACGATCTCGGACCTTTCCGCCAAACTGCCATCCAGTTATTCCAGCTTGGTTTGGCCCCCACTTTAGGTCACCAACGGAAGGCAAGGCTTCACAAAAGAACCGTGGCAGGGCTCTGATCGCGCTTCTGCGGTTTTTTGGTTCATACCGGAGTACTTACGCATCTGCATGTAACCTAGGCTGTGATGTCTGTTGCTAAAAGCAAGCAAACTAACGTCTGGCTGCCGGAGTTCAAGGGAATGGGAAGAATTATTATTGGCAAGTTTGCAGCTGGTTGCGTGAACAACTGCAAAAACATGACCTGCCGGTTGGTTATGATGAGGGTGAGCTGGACTATTTAGTGCGCAGCTGTGGAGAGGCCGACGCTTTGGTAGGTTTAGACAAATTCCACTAGGGCACGTTATTAAATACTATGATGGCGCTGTTACCACATGGCTGACACAAACTGGCAATTTTGTATGCTGAGCTGCGCGTCCTTCATGATGTATATGTACGCGCTCAAGACGCCGGCCACCTGGGCTGTTTTTTCGATTTGCAGCGTTTCCGATGCGGCTTCTTGATCCGCGGAGAGTGTTTGGTGACAAGGGTAAATTTGTTTTAGTAAAATTCACCAATGTCTATCGACAGCAGCTCCGCGTCCTTGATTGATTCCCTTACCATTATTTTTAGGGCCTCTTCGCACTGCTGATATCGCGCCAGACCATGGACATATAACTGGTTTGGGACACCCTGAATGTCCTGGTAGACTATGTTGGTCCTCTCTTTTTCAGTCAGCTAAAGATCTTTGTAAGCACTCCAAATGATGGCGTCGTCGATGCTGGCCATCTCATTGCCCTCGAGCTTGATACTTGTCTTCTTAACGATGGCGCGGCCCAGAGTTTTCACGAATGTTCGGTCGGCGTCAGCCTGAGCTCCTGTGTCACCGCTCAAAGCAATTGTGAATGTCAGTCTGGCGGTGCCGGACACAATAACATCGCTGCCACCGACTTTGGGAAATCTGACAATAAGCATCTGATTTTGGTCTATGGTGGTTGGATTGTTGGTGACAACAATAGTGCTCGGGCTCCATTTCCACCAAGCGCGCGGCGGAGGGAGCGGAATGGGTCGAGTTTGTTTCCGTATTAAGACATGTTCTACCACGAGTAGCAATGCTATTGGAGCCCACGTATCCTCTCTTCAATAAGCGTGCACAGCTACATCACCATGTCTGTCTAAAGGCGTTTTTGAGGAGGAGTTTTGTCATCGTGAAGACGACCTACTCGAAGGCGCTGAAACAGCTGAGACCACTTATCGAGCAATCTTTCGATTATAATCAGCAGGTAAAGGAAAGGGAAGATCTAAGGCTACACTCAGAGGCGATGACCTATCTGCATTTAAAGACGAAATTTGCAAAACGAATTCTTTAAGGCGAAAAATTTAAAAGGAACCCGTGTTTACACAAAATTGGAGGTCAGGAATGATACATGGTATGTCAGAGAGGTTGAACGCACTCTCAAGCATGATTACAAGGGAAGAAAGGTTCCATACATTGGGGCACGATTATACCCCGGTGGGGTGTAGGCATGAAAATATGTGATCTGCTTAGCAAAGAGAGACCACCAACGAGGGTAAACAGTAAGACCACACAAAACTGTTAAATGTGCCATGAGAGTTCCCGTCCGAAACCGCCATATGCGTTCTGGCAGATCATGAGCTTCTCGCTGCAGTGGGATCAGAGGACACAGCGCTCAAGAAAGCGGCAGCACTGGAACCTAAAAGCCACCTGATGCGAGAGATCCTTGGTCTCAACGTGGCGCTTCAAAGGATTCGTGGCGAGCTTATAAATAACCTCTCGAAGCTTGCATAGCTCGATAACCACAGCCCCGTAACAAATGGAAAGCTTTGCTCGGGTAGAAAACGACAAGCGTCTATCAAATGAGGATATAGAAAGGATGAACCAGGAGATACGAGATCGCATCAAAAACCTAGAAGACGAACACGGATCGATCGCGGCTAGAGGCTGTCAGCAGTAACCGAGAAGCCCTTCGCACCCAGTTTGGCCAGATAAGGGAGAAACTTAACAAAATCTTCCATGAGGATACATCTCTAGCCCAGAGCCTGAGAACACTCTTCCGCTAACAGGGAATCACTATAGCCTCGATTTTCATTGGGCTTGGGGTTTGTCATAAGCACGATTGTACTTGCAGTCACAGGCGGTGCAGGCGCGCCGATGCCACCTCCAGCTCGGACGCCTAAACCAGACTCCGTTGGTGCAAAAGAATGGATAAAAAAGCATTTGGAGCAGCTGACTGGTATGCTGAAAACGCTAGCAGAAAAAGCGGCTGCTCTGCCCGGAATTATTGATGGTATTGTGTCGTTCTTGCAAAGGATCGCTGGTAATGCCATTGGCTGATTGGCTGAAAATTTCGTGCTTCTTGTCATCGCGATAGCTGTCGCGTTCTTTGCCGTTCTCAGTCAACAAATGGAGCGCCCAGCGCGCGAAGCAAGGACTAAACTCCTCACCTAGATGCCTCCCACAACAAGTGCCGTTTTATTGGCTTCGTGGTTTTCAGCTTTCGCAACTTCTTTGAGGTAGCAATAATTGACTCGATAAGCGCTCCAACAGGCAATGCGCGCCAACCTGCTACTTATCGCGAGGAGAGAAGGGTCGAAGTCCACCTCTGCATGCTTCTTTGTCTTCGGGGGTTGTTGCGCTGTGTCTTTGAGACACTTGTCCTGGTATCCTGTCCGCGTTTACGTTGGTTGCGACCACCATGTCGTTGGTCGTCTCCTCAATGTTGATGTTATACCCCCATAGGTGCCAACTTTAATCTCCATGTCAGACGGAATCATCGAAGGTCTTACCTATTCCGATAATTGGGGTAAGCGTCAGGACCTGCGTGCCAAGGATTGCCCCCGTATGCACACCGACGCTATCACTGAGACGCACTACACCGTCTAGCATAAAGTACATAAACCCATTTTTTTTACCTCAGTCTTTGTCCTGCGCAAAATATGCGAAGTGCTTCGGTTTCGATGTGGGGCAGCGACTACTTTTCAAAGACGTCGACATGTTTGTCATTTCTGAAAGAGATGTTATCCTGCACGTACACGTCAAGGTTGAGCAATAGTATTTAAAGACACAACGCTATACTTTGCGGCGCTATTAAAGTGAAGTACTTGTGGCAATATCATCACTTTCACACAAGTGTTCACAAGTGCTGACAATGTATATTGTACTGACAAATCCTTTAGTTGGGCATGTGGCTCCAGAACAGGTGATATACACTGACTAAAATTCACGCGTAACGCTCCAGAACATTTCCTAGAGAAAAGGATCGTTGAACATTTCGCCTGCGCTTGGTAACAATCTAGTTCGTATGACCTCAACTAAATCGTCGCCACTTTGGATCGGCTTGACACACAAGTCCTTCTGAATGGGTATTATAGAGTACATACGCTCGAAAAAGTACTGCGGGATGTCATTCCCGATTATATATGGACCACAACGTGGCGAACTGGCGGTCAGCATCATAATCTTTATACCTTCCAATAATGTTATATATTTCGATTCGCCGCTTGTCCGCATCTTAAAATTGGGATCAGGCACATTTGTACTACCAGGACAAATAATCTACGCACCTGATCCCCCAGCGTTTATCAACATCCCACGGCTTTATGACCACCTCGATTAGATAACCACAACCAAATATATTCTTGATGGGAAACACAGTACCCTCCTACAAGTTATCCCTGTGGGTGGTGAGTTCTACCGGAACAATCGTACTATCTCCTATGTAAAATAGCATTGGCGCTGATTACGTGAATGCGGCATCCATGAGCTCACACTACGTATTTTAGATGAGAAAGAAAACAACACACGAGTTAATATGCTGGAGTGCACCATCACTCTTGTAATTAAGCACTAGTAAGCGTTCTGCCGGCACACTGTGAGTCTCCGTGGTTCTGGCTTCTTTGGTGGCGGCGCTGCAAGCGTCTCAGGGCCATCACTTCCATTTAGGGATGACACCCGTCCCACAAGCCTGGGAGGTAATCGCACTGCAGGCGAAACGCTGACGTACATAACAAAGGCTGACCTCGTCAAGTATGTGACACGGGGCGAACTGGCGGCCTTTTCCAGCTGCGCAGGCGCTGGTACCGCGCCTCTTTTTCAAAGGAGGATGTCGTGTACTTAACGGCCGACAAAATCACATCAGTAAGTGGGGTTGCTGCAATAAATGAGTCTGGTTTGTATCGCTCGGATTCAATGCAAGACTTTCAAAACGTTGGTGGATTTACACTCAGCAACGACCATGACACTATCAACGTCCCTGGCGACGAGTTTAGCTTAATTAACCTTCACGTGAGTCGTGGCCATCGCTTTCAATCCGCGTAAACGAGGTTTTAATGATACCCAACGTCTCACACAAAAGGCTTAAAACTAGCTTTGCGTCTATGTTTGGCCCTGGATATACAATTAGGTGCGAGGGTCTTAACGTCAATTCACAACCGACTGGATTCTCAGCCGCTCTAACCATCTTTGGCTTGCTCTTGAGCAGCAGTTAGAAATGGCTATATAGGTAAAATAAGGCCAAGGGTGAGCAAACTAACAGAGACGAGAAACACCAATTACTGGTGTCGTCCGACGATCCTGCGGTAGCGGGCGACGATGGAGTATTGGAGCAGCTAGCAAAACAAGTTGACATCAACAATACAAACCCCTGGTGGAAGAGTATATGCGACAACATGGGTTTGACACGCCCTGGTTCACATTAAGATGGATCGTAGATGCAAAGTAGATAGACATTGAGCACTGGGACAATCCAGAGCACCTTAAGCCAATAAGCGGTCAGCTAGGTGTAACTGAGCTTTCACTGTTGGAACCTCGGCGAGAACCTTTCCTTCGGGGTATGTAACGCCCTCTATCACTCGGCTCACCAAACTAAATAACCGGGTGATGCTCGGAAAAGATATGTTCTGTCGCATTACGGTACTTGGCTTGAAAAAGAAGCAATAACTTCACTTGCGAACTGAAGGCACGATAATTTTGACTATTGGCCAGCCTGTTGATAGGCGTGTGGAAAACTTTGTCATTACGGGATCTAAAGATATTTAGGAAACTGACATTCTCTTTGACATCATTGCCGTCTTGCCAGTACACCACGGCAATAGGTTAGAGGTGCATGCCCGTATGGGAGCTAACCCCCCTCCTCACTCCCACTTCCTTCGGTCAATTAAACTTTCATATCACGCTCCTCATACAGGAGTTATAGTGTCGCTATTCTCAAAGTTAAAAAAAAAAACAACATGACTCTAGCTTGAGAAGGATCTATGAGGCTCAAACTTCTTTAATGACTGAGGCCGAACAGCGGCGCACTCAAAACGTACAGGCGCGCTAAACGCTTTTGATAGCGTTGACAACGCACTTACGGCTGTGTCTGTGGGCACAGGTGTGGCGGGCATAGGCATATTGTCAAGAGGCATTGCCGTCCCCATCGTGGTTGCCTTAAAATCACAGCTTTGGGCTGCGCGCTGGTTTCCATGGCCGAACATTTAATTAGCCGGCGACTTTCCCTTAAGGCCTAAAAGCACGATGAAATCCGCGTCTTTGCCGAGACAAAACTCAACACAATATCGGAGCACATATCTACGGCTGTCCGCGATAATGCCATCTCCGAGGAACGTTTAAAGCTCATCCTCGACGAAGTCTACAAATATACGGTCCTGAAAAACGTAATACGGGCTGCGTCACACAAGGCATACATGTCGATTTTCATCGACGAGTGCCAAATACGAATTGATAGATGAAAAGCAGAAGCCCGCGAAGAGATCATGAAAGTCTTGCTGGAAGTTCTCAATAAGCTGCGTTTGGTCTGCGGAAACAGCTGGAATAGCAGAAGCGACTAAAAATAGGACCGTCGAAACAGTTGAGACGACAACTGTCTTGCTCTCATGCTCTGCTTTATGCTCAGGAGCGTAACGAGTTTTATCCCCAGTGCGCTCCACCATATGATGCATTGTGCCTACTTTAACTTGCTGCTTCGCGGCGCAAGAAAAAAATTAAAACAATTGTCCACTTTGTATATACTCCATGGGGTTGCCAAAGGAGTTATGGGACACATGCATTTAGTATGCGTTGCAGCGCGCATTGATAAAGTCCCCGGCTATAGTTGTCTCGCCAAAAGCGCCAATTACTTGCTTGAAATATGGCGCGATCCACAAAATGGAATGGTGTGGCTTATATTATTTGCAAAAAACAATGTCTGCCCTCTGCGGGCTCCAATACGCTTGATAGAAAATATGGGGTATCCGAAAACAGCCTACTCGTTAGAATGTTTATCTGACTTTCTGGAGAACATTATGTTTCTTGGGTAAACGTTGCGCAAGCGTCTCATAAAGAACAATTTCAGCCTTAGGTGCGATCGCCATCCTTCGGTAGGTTTTATCTGCAGCAGCAGGACGTGCACCATTAATGTTAGTAGCATCATCTTTATTTATCACTTTCAAGAGTCCAACTCCTACAATAATAAGTGTTGAATCGTTAATAATGTTAGCTGTAGAAACGCGTCAGTAATGAAGCCACCCGTACACATTTCGTTTTGCTCATTTTGAATATAAGACAATTTTAAATCATAACATTTTATTTACAGTTGAAACCAAAGCAAGTATTGAAAGGTGTTGTAAACCCATTACGTTACTACAACTTTGTTTCATCTAGACTGCGCATGTGGGCTAATAAACATCAAGCCTGAATAGTAAATCCGGCCTGTTGGCAAGCCTAATTCAATAACAGTGATGTATAAGCCATCTCTGGTTTAATCATACAAACTTCGACGGGATTTAATTTGGTAAATATGCTTTTGGCTTATCAGTGTCCTATGTGCATAATGATTTTAACAGTCATGTATAAGTCATCTGTGATTATACAAGCTTCAATAGGATTTAGTTTGTTTTCAGTCATGTTTTCATAGTGAGAAAAATACAAGTCTGCAGAGCGTTATTGATTGCCTGTCTCCGTCACTAAAACTTAGTCAACATTCAGGTGATACAATCGATGATTAACACATTTCTGCGCTATAGTTTAGTCACAAACCCTCGATCTGTAGGGTCAAAATTTTGGTCGATTTGCCACAGATGTGACAAGAGCGTCCCAATGTGACACCCATGGCTGACATATGATGGACGCTAGTTACTATAAGGTAAAACCCTTTGTTCTTTTACTCATAACCAGATATAAGTTTTACACATAAAACATTTTTGCCATAAATCCCATAGTAAAAATATAAGACGATTTCCCATGTCATCGATAGTTCCTTTCTACTTGCCATGGAATTGCGACAAGACGCGAGGTGACGTGGTTTTTCTCCATTGATCAATAGTGATGTTCAGTGAACCAAGTCGTGTTCTGTATGATGTTTATATAATATTATAAATATTTTAGGAAATTATAAATGTTTTTTGACTTTAATATTTGTTCAAACCTTAATGTTTTGTGTCAGGTTTACATGTCTAGCCATTGTTCTTGAATTAGGTTCTTTACTTAGTATTTGAGTTCAAAGACGATTTTGGTAAACAAGTTGTTGATTGAATTTTAGGTCAGGCTTGATTTTGTTTACAGATAGAACTAGAATTTCCTTTAGAGTTGTGTGTTAAAAGTCACATACACCATATAATTTTCTTGAACATTCTGTCATGTAACCTATCTTTATATATACCATGTTTAGTGAACAGTTTTAGTTTCGACCTTACCATCAGTCTTTAAAGAGTCATTACAGTTGTGAAAAAGTCATTCCAAATTCAGAGAGAGGAATTATTTAAAATATTCATTGGATTATAAAAGTGCTCGTAGACTTTTGGATTTTGAATTTTGAATTGATGATTTGGGGATGTATGTGAACTTATTCAAAGATATTCTGGAGTACTTTATATTGGCACATCAGCACATTAAAAACTACTTACATATCAGGACATTAAAGACTATTGGCACATCAGCACATTCAAGGTTACAGTAGTTCACTCGGAACATTCTATATTTTAGGACTTGTGATTAATACATTGTGGATTATTTTTGGAATTTAATTCACAATATTGTAAGTGCCTTTTGATTTTCATTTTAATTATCTAGAAATAAGTTGGTTGTTGATTTTTACTTGATTTGTTGGTTTCACTTTCTTTTTGTTACAGTTTTCTTACACAATAAAGTCGTAACAGAAATTGGGGGCTCCTTCGGGATACATCTGAATTTCTTTAAAGCATATTAGAGATATTAAAGTTGCAGCTGAAATTCATTTTGACTTTTTAAAAATTTTCATTGAGAAATCTTTAGTGAAACCAGCAAGTATTCAAAATGTCATCTAATGTTCCGAATTTCATTTCAAATCCTACGCAGGAGGGATTACAGTCTATGAGAAAGAATGAGTTGCTCGAACTTGCCAGAAAATATAGAGGCAGATGCAGATGCAAAGGAGTAGAGAGAGACAGTCGCAGAGAGAGGAGAAGGAGACACAGTTACAGAAAGAGAGAGAAATAATGGAGAGACAGATGCAGATGCAGAAAGAGGAAAGGGAAATGCAATTTAAGTTAAGAGAATTAGACCTGGCAAGCGTAAGACACTTTTCCCCTTTACCAGATTTTTCTTAGACCATATAGTCGTAACAGTAGTAAACGGAGTTATTGACATTAATGGAATGCGACTGCGAAATGTACATATGTGTTGGTAGAAGGCATTTAATGCTGACAAGGGATTTCCGACTTCCGCTGGCCCACTCTCGCGAGCGCTTTAAACAGTTTCTGGAGATCAGCATATCTTTGGCTAGGGCACGGCCCTTCGGGGGCGGGAGGTCCGTTATATAACTTTGAAATAAAAATATTGTAGATTTAAAACTAATTTGTAGTTGCTTTTAGCTGTTATTTCATAAACGTTTTTGTAGCGCTGACCTCGGGCAGTATTAGCACACTTTGATTTGATTGTTTTTGGCTTTTGTAATGATGTCATTTTTTCCCATTTATGTTACTTATGTTAAGCCGACCGGGATGGGGGTGGGGGTGAGGTGGTTGGCCGTGAAACCTGAGTAGTAGGGGGTGGGTAAATAGGCCCAAGATTTTAGGGGGTGGCACTACAGGCCCAAACGGGAATTTGGGCCTCTACAGACCCAAACGGGAGTTTAACATGGTGGATGGCACTACAGACCCAAACGGGAGTTTAACATGGTGGATGGCACTACAGACCCAAACGGGAGTTTTAACATTGGCGGGGGTCTCTATAGGGACAACGGGAGGGAGGGAATAGAATTAATCTTTCTTGAAAAAGGGTGGTCCTGAGGAGGACCGTTGGAGGAATATTTTTATTTCCTCCAACATTTAGTAAAAAAGTTTAGGAAGGTGGTGGATCTTTTTTTCTTGGTTGGTAGTGTTGGTGGTAGCCAGTCAGGATGTTTCATCCGCCTGAATTTATCTTGGATTTTCATCCAATTTAAATTCATGCGTTCAAACTCCATTTCTTTCCTGGCCTGTTCTTTCTTGGAGCGTTCAAGAGCCCACAAGATTTTAATTTGAGCTACTTCCTTTTCTAAAACTTTCTTTAACAATTCCTTCACCATGTGAAGGTTCACCTCTTCTCGCCTGGCGTTACTGGCGGGTGGATACAACCATTCATCTTGTTGAACAAGGTGAAGGAAGTTCTCCACTTCATGCAATAAATCCAGACTTCTCTTGATGAACCCCACACGGCAAGGGGTTGAGGAAGTTTTTACTCTTTCCTCCACCAAAACATCATTCACCAACCTCCTCGCTGAAATAAGAGCCGCTAGTTGGCTGGTGACAAATGGTTTGGTGGTAGGATATCTCCACCAATACTCCAACCTTTCCATCAACGACTCAACATCCACCATCCTATCCCAAGCTTCCTGCAACAATTCTACTGTATTCATTCTTCAGTGTGAAGTGTGAATGGCGCAACTGTGGAAGGCACCGCTTTATATGCGAGAAGCGCGGACGTGATGGAAAACATTCCCCTTTTTTTCCGAAAAAAACCCCACACACCACACATAACATACATGGTGAGAAGGGTTTTTTGTATGAGAAGGGGTAGACTATAACAAAAAAAACATTACAAACATAAAAAAAAACAAAAAAAAACACACACTTATAGGCAATATTGATAAGTAATTAATCTTTTCTTGATAAATGGGTGGTCCTAAAAAGGACCTTTTTTTGTTATTGTTGTTGTTGTTGTTTTTTTTTTTTTTTAACAACAGGAGCATCTCCTAGAAGGTTTTCTTTTTCTTCTTGAACTTCTTCGGACTTCGGGTCCATACAGCAAAACCCTCTTTAGACAACCTTGTCTCTCCACATAAGTTTGTCTATACCATGTAGCTGTATCCGTAATTTTGGTTTTAGTCCATGATGCTTTTACATACATCAGGAATACTGGATTAAACAGCATTCCTGAAACAATGTTGGAGGATTCTACACTAACCCACATGATTTTTGTTTTTAGGATTGTTCTTCTTGGAAGAAGAAAAACCGGTGAAGCTTTTTATGAAACCAGTGGTTGTATATATATACCTTACGATCGGATTGAAATGGATCCAAATCAACTACCAATCCAAACACGCGTTACAAGTCGGTTCGGTTTTCTTCCAATGGGAAGAGAGCGGAGGTGTGACGTCATCTCGGGTATAAAGGTATCGTAGCGTTCGTAGGGAGGTTTATTACTTTTTTTCGACAGCCTTCATGGAGACTGGAAAGACAAGTACTACATCAATGTATTGGAGTGATCCTGCAACGATAATGAATGCTGCGGCAATATTGAACTTTCGGCCGGAAGACTTTGATTTAGATTTACTAAATCAAGAGTTTGACAATACTACTACTACTGTTCCAATAGTGAATGATTTTAAAAGAAGACAAATGGAAGAGATGGAAAATTTTGTCAAAAAGCAACGGGAAGAGGAAGAAATGTTTCTTCTTCTTCAACAACAACAGAAAGAAGAAGAAGAGAGAAGAAAACAAAGTGAAGAAGAAGAAATCAGACAGCAGCAGCAGTTACAAGAGGAGGAGAAGAAGAAGGAAACAGGAAAGGAAAGCCTCAGTTTTCAAGAAAGAACTGTAAGTCTGATGGAAGAGATATTATATGAGTTAAAATGGATGACCAATGTCTATAAGTATTCTTTAACTCATCAACCACCTAAACGGAAAAGACCATCACGGGCTAAGCAACATTCTTCTTCTAAACCTTCCACGCCACCACCAGTGACTACCACCATAATGAAAACACCATCAGTAGCAGCAGCATTAACAGGATATGGATTAGGTCGTGGTAAAGGACTACAGCATTTGAAGTTAATTTGAAAAAAGTTTTGTTTTTGAAAACCAAAAAAACAAACAAAAACAACCCAACGGTCCTTTTAAGGGCCCCCAGATTTCTAGAAAAGAAATCAAATTGCCAAAAAAAATCAAGTTAAAACTTTAAAAAAAATCCTACCACCACCATAGTACAAGTGTGAGTGAGTGCGTGCGTGCATTTCTACTCTAAAACAAAAAAACACAAAACCACTTACTTTTTTTCTCTCCAGTCTGGTGTATTCATCCAATTTTTTTTTTACAAAATAAATTCAGCAATATAACATATAACACCAAAAAAAAATCACACACACAAAAAAAAACAAAGTTCACTTTCTGTAATGCTTGTGTGGCTTGAATTGAAACACTGGAGTTTCTTCCTTCTCACTGTCTCTCTTGTGTTTCTTCTTCATAGGAATTCTGTTTTCCTTTTCTTCTTCTTCTTCTTCTTCATCATTCTCACTGTCTTCCATTCTTCTTACTCTCTTCTTACTTTTCTTGATGATATGTTCTTCTTCTTCTTCTAGGTTTGTTAATTTTGAATCCACTTCCTCCCTCTCCTCTTCTTCTTGTTCTTTCTGAGGGCATTCCGAAGACCAATGTCCTGGTCCTTTACAATGATAGCAGATATCTTTCCCTTTATTACGTTTGGGACAATCTGGTGCCCAATGTCCTTTCTCTTGACAGATGTAACAAGTATCGTCACTTTTATCTCTAGTGACAGAGGAGGAGGAGTAGTCTTTACTCTTACTGTACGTAGTATACTTTCTAATCACTGTTTGTAAATCTCTCACCAAAAAAGCAATCTGTCTTTTTGACTCTTCCATCATGACAGTTTGAAAGTTCAATCACCAAAGACTGATTCTGAAGGTAAGAAGCTCTCTCTTTATATACTCTTCTGTCTCTATATAAAGGTACCTGGGTGAAAAAAACTCAATCAGTTTCAAATCAGAGTTGAAGATGAAAAGATCACGTCCAAACCATGATAAATCAGAACCAGAACAAGAACAAACCAAGAAGCCACGGCGACGAAGGTATTCCGTGCCTCCTGAAACACCCTTAGAGGAATTACTGGCTCAAGTCCATGCCAGTGACTTTGAAGACGAAATGAGTGAACAACAACCTGAAACCCAAATTTCCAAACCACCCAAACCCCAAACCAAAACCAAAGTCACTACTACTACCAACACCAGAACCCCTGACCAAGAAAGTCCTACTACTACCGCTACCGCTACCGTGGCTCCTGAAAATTACTATCGGATTCGAGAGACACAAAAAATCACTTCTCGAAAATTTAGGACCACGGCGTATACTCACACAGTACACTTCAAAGACTTTAAGTCTCAAGTACCTCCCGAGAAAGCGGCGCGGTTCATTACCAATTTGTGGGAATCTGTCTTACAGAACTTAAAACGGCAATGTGGAGCCAAAGAAGAGGATCGCTTGAGACTAGCCATTCATCATGACCAATTGAAGAGTCCCGTTTGGATTGAATTTAGCACTCCGGCAGAATTAACGCCAGATAAAGTCATGTCTAAAATAGAACATGTACAACAATCCAATGACAAATTTACCATCACCGATGGAAAGGCGACCGTTTACATGACCCATGTTTCTCCACCTCGAGGAAGTGGTCGAAGCAGAAAAACTTTATTGGTAGACGATCTTCGTACTACCAAACACAGTGTCGTCCAAATTAACAATACTGAAGATTCAATGTGTTTAGCTCGAGCTATTGTGGTGGGTCGTACCTATGCTAACAAGAACGAGAGCAAAGAATGGAAAAAAGCCTGGAAAAACATTCGACGATCACAAAGACCCCAACAACGAAAAGAAGCAGAACTCTTGTTAAAACAAGCAGGGATCCCTAAAGAGACTGTGTATAGCATTTCTCAATTACAGGAACTTCAAGATGTTTTGGCTCCTCATTATACGTTAAAAGTTCACCCTCAAGAAGTGCGCGGTGATCTATTGTTTCGAGGCCCTGATTTTCCTGAAGGAAAATACATTCATCTATTTTACCATCAAGAACATTTTGATACTATTACCAGTATTACTGGATTTTTAGGATGCTCTTACTTCTGTGAGAAATGTAACAAAGGGTGTAATAATAGTTAGCGACACATTGGTTGTGGAGCAAGATGTCGGGGTTGTTTAGCGGACCCACCATGCCTTCCTGAACCACAACAACATTACATGTATTGTGAAACCTGTCGACGCCGTTTTGTCAGTCCTACTTGCTATCAACAGCATCGCAAGACCCAAGGTCACCAACAAAAATGTGCTTGTGAGTTATTACAATCATGTTCTACGTGTGGACAGCTGATTCGTACCAACAACCCAAAGAGACACGTTTGTGCTGGCAAGAAAAAATGTTCTATTTGTCATCAGATCGTCGATTTTGATCATCGATGTTTTATTCAAAAGCATGACAAGATAGAGAAGAAAGAAGAAATAAAGAAGAACAAGAAACAAGTAGATTTCATCTTTTTTGATTTTGAATGTATGCAAGAAACAGGTACTCACATTCCTAATTTTTGTGTAGCCCATCGGGCTTGTGATCAGTGTATTCAAGAATCGATTCATTTTCACTGTCCTCATTGTAGTAGGATTCCAGGAGGACGTGAAAAAATCTTTCGTGGAGTGAATACTTTGTCGGAGTTTGCTGAATGGGTTTTAGACCCTACCACCCACGACAGTTGGAGCGAAGAAGACATTCATCGTTACGGAGATTGTCATCGGTATGCGACCGTCATAGCTCACAATTTTTCGGGATACGATGGACAGTTTTTACTTAATTATTATTTGAACCATGGAACCGAACGTCCTGAAGTCACCATGAATGGAAAAAAGCTCATCTACATGAAAGTAGGACAAGTTCAATTCAAAGATTCGATGAGTTATTTGGCCATGCCTTTGAGTCGTATGCCAAAAACGTTCGGCATGACAGAAATGGCCAAAGGTTACTTTCCTCACTTCTTTAACACGGAAGCTAATCAAAAGGCCGTCCTACCTCATTTACCTGACCTTCATGATTACGACCCCGATGGAATGCGACCCGAACAGCGAGAAGCTTTTCACGCTTGGTACCGTGTTCACCAGACCGATCCCTTTGACTTTCAAGAAGAGATGCTCAAATATTGTCGATCGGATGTAGATATTTTAAGGCGTTGTTGTGGAAAATTTCGAGAGTTATTTCTCGATAGTGCAGAGGTCGATCCTTTGAAAGAGGCATCCACCTTACCTAAAGCCTGTTCCTTAGTCTACAGACAACATTTCATGCCCGAAAACCAACTAGCCATCATTGACTCCAACACGGGAATTTTTGCTAGTCGTCAATATTCGGCCAAAGCTTTACGTTGGCTTCATTACTTGTGTGAAAAAGAAGACAAATGGATACAACATGCTAGAAACGGTGGAGGAGAAAAAAAGATTGGAGGTTATTCTGTGGATGGTTGGGATTTAAAAAACCCGCACATTGTGTATGAGTTTCAGGGATGTTTGTTTCACGGATGCCCTATTTGTTATCCTGACCGAAACATGAAAAGTCCTTATTCAGATTCTACCATGGATCAGTTATATGAACAGACTTGTCAACGACGACTTCAGTTAGAAAGTCAAGGATACCAAGTGGTAGAAATGTGGGAACACGAGTACGATCGACGTTTGAAAATCGATCCTGAATTTAAAACCATTACTCAAAGTTACGATGCAGCCGACATCGAACCTTTAGATCCACGTCACAGTTTATTTGGAGGACGAACCAATGCTACTCGATTATTGTACGACGTGAACGAATCCCAAGGAGAAGAAATCAAATACATCGACGTGTGTTCTTTGTATCCTTGGGTGTGTAAATATGCTCGTTTTCCTACCGGACACCCTGAAATTTTAACAGAGCACATCGACGTGGAACAGATTCGTCAATACGAAGGATTGATCAAATGTAAAGTTTTACCTCCCACAAACTTGTTTCATCCCATCTTACCTTGCCATTGTCAAGGAAAATTGATGTTTCCTTTATGTCGGACGTGTGCCGAAATGTGTAACCAAGATCATTCCTGTCACCACACAGAGGAAGAACGGTCAATGATAGGTACGTGGGTTAGTGCCGAATTGTTTCGGGCATTGGATCGTGGATATCGTTTATTGAACGTGTATGAAATTTGGCACTTTCCAACGACAGCCCAATACCAAAAGGACGACACCACTCATCATCCAGGCATTTTTTCGGGGTACGTGAACCAATTTCTTAAACTGAAACAAGAAGCTAGTGGTTATCCTTCGTGGTGTCAAACTCCCGAAGACAAGGTCCGATTCAAAGAAGAATACCGTGACATCGAAGGCATCACTTTAGAAGACATAGAAAAAAATGAAGGAAAAAGATCGTTTGCTAAAGTGATGTTGAATTGTTTGTGGGGAAAAATGGCTCAACGTACGATCTTACCCAAAACGGAATACGTGGACGATCCTTATCGTTACTTTAAACTGGTGGACGACAAAAGTATTCTAGTCAAGCACGTCGAAATCGTCCGTGAGGATTTGATCATTGTTAATTTTGAAGATGAACCCAAGTTTGTGAAACCTGACAAGTTTAGTAACGTAGTCATTGCCGCCTACGTGACTGCTCATGCTCGTTTGAAATTGTATGACGAAGCATTAGAAGTCTTGGGAGATCGTGTTCTGTATTTTGATACTGACAGTTGCATTTACATTCATCGCCCCGGTTGCCCCCACCCTACTATTCAAGGAGATCGTTTAGGAGCCTGGACAGACGAGCACCCTCAAGATACCATCCTGAGTTTTGCTAGCGGTGGCCCTAAAAATTATGGGTACCGATACCGAGACCCTCAAGGTCAACTTCACACCTCCTGTAAAGTCAAAGGATTGACTCTGAATTATCGAACTAACCAAGTCGTGAACTTTGAGGTTTTAAAAAATGCTTTACTGTCTGGACAAGTGAAAGATTTTCAAGTAGCCACGTTAGAACCTCACAAGATTGTTCGCCTACCAAATCATAAAATTGTGACTCGTCCTGTTCAAAAAGTGTATCGTATCGTGTACCAAAAAAGAGTGAGACTTCCAGATCACACTACTTTACCTTACGGACACGCCGATTTGGAGAAGTATAAAAAAAGGAAGCCCTCCTCTTGAAAAAAACAGAAAAGATGTCTTCAACAACAACATGGGTTTTGCCTGACTATGCTGAGTGTGACAGTCGATTGAAGACGTTCAAAAATTGGCCTAAAGGGGATCGATTACCCACAGCCATCTCTTTAGCCAGAGCAGGTTTTGTTTACTTTGGACAGGGAAGTTTAGTGAAATGTTTCAGTTGTGGTGCAAGCATTCGTATGAGTCCTAAAGATTCAGCTATTGTGGAACATACCAGATGGTCACCAAACTGTGCTTACCTTTCTTTGGCGTTTCCACCGATTACCTTACAATACTTTTCGGATGGTACAGTCGACAGGTATAAAAAAGGAACCCCTTCCAAGCCTAACCTTCATTCTGACTTTTCACGTGAACCGAGCAAGAAGAAAAAAAATAGATGAGTATTTTTTCCAGTTTTGAGGAATTTGAGTGTGATGCTGAACCATGCCATGACGAGACCGATGCCGTACGTTGTGACATCGTGGATTCAGTCACTCACCGTCGATCCAACTCAAAAGATGCAGGACGCCCTTTATGTTTTACTAATCGTACACAAAACGGTACTCCCTGCAGACCTAATGGATTGATGATACCCTTGGCTGTGTCTGGCTATTCCAAGTATGAAAATCGTCTCGAGTCGTTCAAAGACAAGTGGCCAAAATATTTAAATGGCCCTAAACCCGAAGCTTTAGCCAGATCTGGATTTTTTTTTACGTGGGAGTTGGAGATCAAGTGAAGTGTTTCAGTTGCGGTGTGAGACTTCGCTATTGGGAGCCTTACGACTTAGCTGACATCGAACATGCTCGATGGTCTCCGCATTGTCAGTTCTTACCTTTAGTGGCTCGAGAAGAATACGGATACGATCAACCAGATACCAAGAAGTAATACAATGGAGGAGAAGAATACTTATTCTTTAGATGAACTTATTTGTGGTTTACCTTTAGAGTTACAAGATCGTATTTTTCAGTATATTCCTACTTTAGAAGATCGTATTCGTGGATTACCTTTTGAGCTACGAGAACGGATTTACCAAGAATTTGTTCACATTCAACTGAAACGTAAAAAAGAGTTACATCCTTTTCGACAGACTTGTTGTAACCAATGGATTTTGAAGGTAATAAGACATTTGATTGCTAAGAAGATATTCAAATGGTCAGACATTGATGAAAATCTACATCACCAATTTAAGAAATTGGTGGGGGCTACCTACAATGTAGCAGTGGAATATAGAATTCCATGGGAGGAAGTGAAGGAAAAAAATGTGACTAACATAGACGAATACCAAAAACTGTTAGAAGAACTGTCTCCTGAAGACACATCACCTTTTTGTGTTTTGAAATTAGATAGGATAATCACTGAAACTGGTGTTGGATCCTATAGATATCCTTTACCTACCGATTCCATTTGGTTAGTGTGTGAGTATTTTGTCACCAAGAAACCTACTCTACAAGATCGCATTCGTGACTTGTCTTCAAAGTTACAAAAACGGATTTACAATGAGTTGGTTCAGATACAAGTGAAACGTAAACTTCAAGTGATTCCTCGATTTCAAGGCTATGGCTACTTTCGGCGCATCAGAAAATTGATTCTGAACAACGACTATCACCAGTATCGTGAAGAATACAAAAGAGAAGTATTTCTTTCCAAATCGGAAACTTTACCCAAGTACATTAGTGTCATGCCTTTGAATGTGCGCGAACAGATTTACCGAGAGTTTGTGAAATTACAAGTGAAACGTAAACTCAAAGTCATTTCTCGATTTTTACACTATACCCTCTTTCAAGGGCATAGAAGAATGGTCATGGGAAACGTCTATCACAACTTCTATCCTGAAGGAGACTGTCTCAAAAGGTACCAACCTTGGGAGCCTGGCTATAAAAACATGCCACCCAAGATACCAACCTTAGCCATCGATCCCTATAAAGAGGAGGCGGCACGTCTCAAATCACTTTACTACTCGTGAAACGAATTTTGTGAAAGGAAGTCAAACATGAGCCTGACTATAAAAGAGTGGGTATGCCTAAACTCTACACACCAGTTGTGAAACTGATTCCGTGGAAGGAAAGCATAGATAAAATTAAGACCTTAGAGGATTATAAAAAAGTGATACAAGAACTGTGTCCATTAAATTTTGGACGTTATGTGGTATGTGTCTTAGTGACTTCTTATCTTGGAATTCGTTTTCCAGGACATTCCTTGTGGACTATTTTTTAGGACAAGTGTTTGCCTTGGATTCTTTTGAACGATCCGTGGTTGTTTTGGACTCAATTGTTGAGTTCCAAAAAACAATATGACCGTGTGTTCTTCTTCGGACTTAGTAGAAGAAGATGAAGACTATAAAAACTTGATTTTATCAGTCCACGAAAGAAACATTGTACGTAAAGCGTTGAGAGTGGTGATGAAAATTAGTGACGAACTTCCATCCATCGTTTGTAAGGTACTAAAGTCAGTTTTCTTCCTTCCATTTCATTCAAAGGTACCAAAAAGGTGTGGTCATTTACGACCACGACCGACAACAGTCACCACAATAACGCCAGGCGTTCTTCTTCTTCTTCGTCCAGTTACCACCACCAAAATACTACCAGTCCTCTTTTGGAACCTTTTGAACATCCTTCTTCTTCTGTCCACCACTTGAGTGATACCTCGGACACCACCAGATCCACTACTTTGGAACTATGAATGACCAATTTTATTTAACGTTACCTAGTGACAGTTCCATGGATGTGTTTCCCAACAACAGCTTATGTTGTTTTACCACCAAATTACCTCAAGCCCTCCAACTGGATCACGATGCTCATTGGGAAGTAGGTTTGGTAGAAATCATTCATCCTACGAAAATCACAAACATCAACAAAAGATCAAATCAGATCATCGTGACAGTTAGGAACAAAAAACTACAAGATTCCTTGGAAAAAGATGATCCTAAAATATGGGCAATAGACCCAACAAATAAAAATGACATGCGGGGACATTTCAAAAAATGGGATGGAGGGTTAGGAGCCAAAGGGGCTTATGCAGTGTATGCCCTGAGAATTCCTACGGGGTATTATTTTAATGCTCGACATTTGGTGGACACTATTGAGGCTACCTTTAACCGTCAATTTGGTAAAGCCCTAATGGAGAACAAAAAAATAGTAAACATCAATTACAATGATGTGGCACGCCGTTTCTACATGGAATTTTCTCTGAAAGATGAAAAATCGGGTGACATGATGTCAGACAAAGAAGCTAAAGAAAAAGGCATCCCCGATCAGGAGAGAAGATTTATGACTATTGAATTTTCTGCTGGATTGTATGAAATTTTGGGTGGTAATAACGAAGATAAAAGTTATCTATCACCTGTCAGCACCAACATCGAATCTTCAGAAGCTTTTCGCGACCCCGTGGAAATGAACATTGGATTAAATTTAATGTATGTGTACTCCGATGTGGTAGAGTACAGCGTGGTGGGGACACACCTCAGCTCCCTTACTAAGAGTCATTCCTTTCAAAGTGGATACTAATGATGGTGCGTACGAAGAAGGTGGAAACACATTTCACATTCACCGTGAATTTGTACACCCTCATTATTATTCAGTGAGTAAATCGTATTTTGACACTGTCCAGATTAGTATAAAAGGAGATTTGGGACAAGATGTACCATTCATTGACCAAGGAAAAGTCACGGTGAAACTACATTTTCGAAAAAAACAAGTTCTCTAATAACTTTCCTCTCAAAAAAAATAAAAAAATGTATCCAGTGTACCAAGGAGTGCCTCGACAACGAGGACATGGTTTAGGAGATATGTTAAAATCAGCTTTTCGGACGGTAGCTCCTATTTTGAAACCGATGGTCACTCGAGGATTTCATGCCTTAAAAGATGCTGCTTTGACACAAGGAAAAGAATTTTTGCAAAATGTCCTCATTGACAAACAAAATCCAAAAGAAGCCTTTTTGAGAGCAGGCAAAAATGTGTTGATGACTACTGGTAAAGATCTTTTAGGTCTCCGAGAAAATCCTATAAATACGCTTCACGCTTCAGACTCTGGCATTACTTCACAGCAGCAAGGACAAGGTAGAAAGAGACGACGACGAAAAGCTCGAAATCCTTTCAAAGTTCATAAAAGAACACACGGTAGTAGTACTTCCAGAAAGAATAGAAAAAGAAGAAGAACTGGTAGAGAATTAGACGTGTTTGATTATTAAACCATTGAAAATGATGCACCGAGATTCTTGCGAATGTACCAAGTCCGAACTAGAACTGTTTTCTATGCGTCCCACCATGATGACGATGCAAGAATCCCAATGGGTAGAATTTCATCCTGTATCGTCTTTGTCGGATTCAGCTCCTATCGAATTTGAAATCAAAGGACAAACCGAAGATTACATCGATCTGAATAACACCTACTTGTACCTGAAACTTCAAGTAAAGAAAACGGCGGACAACACCTTTCCTGCGGATGATTCCAGAGTCGCTCCCGTCAATAATTTTTTTCATTCTTTGTTCAGTGGAGTAGATTTGTACTTGAATAACAAACTGATCAGCAGCAGTTTGGATACTTACCCTTACCGTGCTTACTTGGAAAATCTCTTGTCGTATGGAAAAGAAGCTAAGAACAGTCATCTGGATGCTTCAGTGATCTGGAAACCTGACACCTCGGAAAAGTTCAACGACACAGAACTGTCAGTACCGTCCAGGGTTGCTGCTGTTGCTGATGGTCAGGGTCATCTTGTTAGAGATATAACTCCAGCAGACTCCCACAATGTGGGATTTAACGACCGTCGAAAGAAAATCAGAGGGCGAAGTTTAGAATTGATGGATCGTTTACATTTGGACATGTGGTTGCAAGACAAGTATTTACTCAATGGAGTTGATGTACGCCTGAGACTGAATCGCAGTAGTGCCGCTTTCCATTTGATGGCTAATGCTAACGAGTGGAAAACCATCATCCAAGAAGCCAAACTTTACGTACGACGTGTAGAAATCTTACCCAAAGTAGCTAACGACATCAGTCAATCCTTGAGCAGAACCACTGCTAAGTATCCTCTTAGACGTGTGGAAGTGAAAACCTTTACTGCAGCCGCTGGACTCCGATCCATAGTCGAAGATCACATCTTTCAAGGACAGCTCCCTAAACGTTTATTCATTGGTATGGTTTCTAATGCAGCCTTCAATGGAGTCTTCAATGAAAATCCGTTCCAGTTTCAGCACTTTAATGTCACCAAGTTAGATGTCAGTCGAGATGGCAAGACCTTGTGTACCAGACCTTTTGAACCTGACTTTGACGCCAACGCAAAAACTTACTTGCGATCTTACTTGAGCCTGTTTGAAGCCACAGGACAGTTAAGCCGCGACTGTAGCCACGGTATTACGTACGAGAATTTTGCAGGAGGGTATGCCTTGTGGGGATTTGATTTCACTCCGGACCAAGGCAGCGATGAAGGACATTTCCACCCTATAAAATCAGGACCACTTCGTGTGGAACTTCAGTTTGGTCAACCTCTAGCCCAGACAGTGAACGTCGTCTTGTTTGCAGAGTTTGATAACACTCTAGAGATCAACAGTTTGAGAGAAGTCATTGTAGACTATTAGAAAGAAGAAGAAGAAACAAAGAAAAGATGCAAAACAGAGAAGAGACTATGGAAATAGATGAGGGATTTTGTGAAGGGATTCACCAGTCACCAACTACTATCACCAAGGAGGATGATAATGATGACGAAGTCATTCGTTCAGAACCTAAAAAAGAAGAGACTAATACTGTTGTTACCGAGTTTGTTGGATTTTATCCTTCTCGATGGCCAGAACACGAAAAACAGTTAGTGGATTGTTATGCTGAGGAATTGAAATTCATCATTAACAAACTGATTAAAGAACAATGTTATGGATGTCAAACCGATCATCCCAGTCAGATACAACACGACAAATGTTTGATGTTGACAGGCGAAGAACAATTGGATGAATTTTTGGAAGATGCCTGGTCAAACATCTCAGAAACAGACGTGTTGACAAAGTGGTATAAAATCTTGCAGAAATATTCTTCTTCTCCACTCATTCCTAAGGAGATCAAACGGATCGAAGGACTCATTGAACAGAGTGAAAAACCTATCCGAGATAAATTTTCCTGGAATTACAAGACAGATCAATTCCAGCATAAAGTCAGGTGTGTATTGGTGACTCAATATTTCTGTTGTTGAAGAAGGAGAAAAAAAATGGATACCAGGGAACTTCATTACTTATTGAATCGTAGTTCCTATACTTCTTCTTGGAATCCTGTGGTATGTGCTAAAGATGAACTACCTCATCGTAAACCAAAAAACGTTCATGCTTATGTCATCAATACTGACGACAGTCATCTACCAGGAAGCCATTGGATTGCCGTGTACTTTCCCAATGAACACTGTGTGGAATATTTTGATTCATATGGATTACCTCCTTTGGAAAAAGACATTATCGAGTTTATGAGAAGAAATGCCGTCTCGACTCGATTCAATAATGTGAGACTACAAGGATCCGATTCTATGGTGTGTGGACAATATTGTGTTCATTATCTTCATCAACGCAGTCTTAGATATTCCTTAGAACATTTACTCACTTATTTTGATAGTGACTATGTTCGAAATGATGCTAAAGTACAAAGATGGTTTTGTGAACGTTATGGTTATCTCTTGTCTTTAGCTCACCATCGTAATGTACATCAAAATGATGATGTCCATGTAGAAAGTTTCACATTTACTTTACCTTCTCAACGTTGTCAACCTTGTAAATATGTTCCTGTTTGAAAAAAAGTTTCATAGTTTCTTCTTAATTGTTAACATAGTTATTGTTGAATAAAATATTTTTTGTGAATTGTTTGAAAAAAAAAAGGTGTTGTGTAATTTTTTATTGAAATTTGAAAAAAAATAATGAATATGTTCTTTTCTCTCTCTTTCTATTGATCTAAAAAACCTCTCTATCTATCTATGATCTCCCTGTCGATCATCTGAAAAAAAATCTTACCATGTTTTCCATCGCGTCCGCGCGTTAAGCATATGAGTCGGTTCACTGGCCAGTGTAGTCATTCTCGTTGACTCGTCAAGATCTCAACAGTGTTCCAAGAAGAAAGAAAAAAGAAGATGGCTGCCACCAAGATTACAAAGCTGAATGAAGCTATGGTGAACATAATGAGGGTGAAGAATCATTTGATGGAGACCAACCCAGAGAGAAAGACCATGACGTTCATTCAAATGGCTCATGATCTAGTAGAAGAAGTCCTGAGAGAAGAAATACTTAGAGAAAGAACAGAATGGGAAGTAGAACAACGTCTACATCAGCAACAAAGACAGCAGCAGCAACAAAGACAACAGCAGCAGCAGCAGCAACAACAACTTCTTCAGCAGCAATCCAGCAAACTATTTGACGGTGAAGTCTTATGTAAGATTGACTGCGATGATTTTGCTTTCACTTTCAGTAGAAAGAGACCTGCCTGTCTGAAAGCGGTAAGACCACCCACTATCGCTAAACGTGGCCGACCTGCTGGAGCTGCCACGGCTACATCTACCTAAAAGAAGTTTAAAAAAACATAACTTCTTTAAACCCAACGGTCCTTTTTAGGGCCACCCAATCTCTAGAAAAGATTATTTCTCTCCAATATTGCCAAAAATAATAATATCTATAATAAGTGTGTGTGATATATATATATTATTTATAATAGTCTACCACCCCTCAAACAAAAAAATCCTTCTCCCTATATGATTTGTGTGGTGTGTGATTGTTCTATAAAAAATTTTAACTTAACAAAAAAATGTAGATAGTGTGTTTTGTGTGTTTGATTTGTTTAAAAAAATTTCACTTAACAAAAAAAGTGGATAGTGTGTAAGTTTTTTTTAAAAAAAATAACAAAAAAAATAGATGGTGTGTAGGTTTGATTTTTTTATCAAAAAGTAGTTTCTTTTAGGTCCGCGCTTTTTTAGAGTCAGGGTTCATAGAGTGTAAAACTCCGCGAAGCTAAGAATGACGTAGAACGAATGACGTCAGACGCAGGGTAGTGGGGTAATGTTTTTTTTCTTTCAGTGAAAAGGATGTTTTCCTTCACGTCCGCACTTCTAGTATATTAAAACCACGTCTTCACCGGTTCAGCTACCCCGTTTTATTGAAATCAAAAATGAGCAGCTTAAGAAACCTGCGTGAGGTAAAAAAATTCTTGGATGTAATAACACACGTGATCCAAGATATGATAAAGAAGGAAGAGGAAAAGAGGGAGAGCAAAATCCCGATCAGAGCTCACCCTATGCTTCAAGAGGAGTGGGAGTTTGAAGCAAACCATCCTCCCTTCTTTTTAAAAACAAAATCAACAACAAAAGAAGAAACCTGGAGGGGGAGCTGCCCTGCATGTAGGGCAAAGCCAGGGAGATGCTCAAACCTCTAAAAAAATCTCTTCCACAAAAAAAACTAACGGTCCTCCTCAGGACCACCCTTTTTCAAGAAAGATTAATTCTATTCCCTCCCTCCCGTTGTCCCTATAGAGACCCCCGCCAATGTTAAAACTCCCGTTTGGGTCTGTAGTGCCATCCACCATGTTAAACTCCCGTTTGGGTCTGTAGTGCCATCCACCATGTTAAACTCCCGTTTGGGTCTGTAGAGGCCCAAATTCCCGTTTGGGCCTGTAGTGCCACCCCCTAAAATCTTGGGCCTATTTACCCACCCCCTACTACTAACCTGGTTAGCGCAGTTGGTTTGGCGCGGCGATTGGTCTGTTGAGACACCCTGCTGCTAATACCTTTTACAAACAAGCATGAAGTTTTTGACATTATGGGTTTATAGTTTAAAATATTGCAGATGGTGTTTAAAATGTGTTAAGAAATCGTCATAAATGTTTTAGAATCCTTCTTGACTATACAAGGTCGACTGAAATAATTTAGGTGTAAATTAGTGTCACATGAGAAGACAACTTTACCGAGTATGGTGTTGAATGTGACCAACCCTGTGTTGCTAAGTTAGGTAATATTTTCTATTTATGTAAACGTAAGTGCTTGGATTCCTTTAACATTTCGATGTATAGGTTTTATTTCAAATTGTATCTTTTCCCATGCATTATCAAGTGTCAAGCTTGGATCAAAGTATGCAATTATTAGCTGTACGGAAATAGAGATCATATTTAAAACTGAATCAAGACATAGTCTAGAGTGTTAGTAATCGGAAGGAAATGCGATATTTTGCTTTTTATTATTTATATAAGTAGTACCATACATAAAATAAATAAATAAAATCATTATAGTAACCATTATGTAAGGGATATATATAAAGACCGTCTGTGTATAAAGGAAAAGGTCTATAAGTCCCATTTATACATAAGTCAAAACTTCTATATAAAGTCGACATGCTTATAGAGACCACTTCCATAAAGTCGACATGCTTATAGAGACCACTTCCATAAAGTCGACATGCTTATAGAGACCACTTCCATAAAGTCGACATGCTTATAGAGACCACTTCCATAAAGTCGACATGCTTATAGAGACCACTTCCATAAAGTCGACATGCTTATAGAGACCACTTCCATAAAGTCGACATGCTTATAGAGACCACTTCCAGACTGTCCTCATGGTACTCTTTGCACACAGGTTTAACTATACCTCGTTAACAGATCTACATTTCGCTATGGATGTTCCATGATTATATCTGATTTATGTTGACGAAATCGATTTAATAATATGATTTAAACACAAAATCTCTATTGCTTAGTCGACCGCCGGACATATATTCGTAATAGATGGCCCCCAGTCAATGAATTGAAGTTTTGAATACATCGCTGGGACACCAATATTAGATTCGGTAGATAGCTTCAGCGAATCATCTTCGCGTATAGCATCTGGACCTTATGCACCTCTTGTACAGTCCTGACTCCTGGGAATAACAACTGCAATTTCCATGTGATTTAAGACTTGGTCGCCGAGACACCCCTATAAATTCACTTCACACTTCTGTCGAAGGCATTGATTCATCATCTACGCCACAGCAAGGACAAGGCAGAGAGAGAGAGAGAGAGAGAGAGAGAGAGAGAGAGAGAGAGAGAGAGAGAGAGAGAGGTTGAAAACCCTTCAGATCTCATCGACACGACCAGAAAAAACAATAATAAAAAAGTAGAACTGTCAGAGATTAGGTTGTTTTGATTACTTAAGAAATGATGCACCGAGATTCTTGCGAATGTTCCAAGACAGAATTCGATCTGTTTGCATTGCCTCCGACGATGACGACGATGTAAGAATCCCAGTGGGTAGAATTTCACCCCGTGTTGTCTTGGACTACCTCGGTTACAATCGAGTTTGAAATCAAAGGACAAACCGAAGATTACATCAACCTGAATAGCAGTTACTTGTACCTAATAGTCAACGTTCTCAAAATCGACAACACCAATTCAGGTGCCGATGTCAGAGTCTTTCCAGTCAACAATTTCATGCATTCGTTGTTCAGTGAAGTGGACTTTAACTTGGACAACAAACTGGTCAGCAGCAGCATGGACACTTACCCTTACCGAGCTTACCTCGAGAATATCCCGATTTGCGGAAAAGAAGCCAAGAACACAAGCCTCGATGCAGCGGTGGTGTGGAAACCTGACACCTTGGGTGCCTTCAACGACAAAGAGTTAACAGAAGCTGGCGATCCTCACAATGTAGGCGTTAACACTCGCAAAAAAAAAGAAAATAAAGCACGTAGCTTAGAAATGATGGATCTTTTATACTTGGATATGTGGTTGCAAGATAAGTATTTGTCGAATGGCGTGGATGCATGGCTGGGACTGAATCGAAGTAGTACCGTGTTCCATTTGATGTAA
Source organism: Margaritifera margaritifera (assembly GCA_029931535.1). NCBI lineage: Eukaryota > Metazoa > Mollusca > Bivalvia > Unionida > Margaritiferidae > Margaritifera > Margaritifera margaritifera. The sequence continues at coordinate 84,434 of JAQPZY010000561.1, forward strand.
ATTGACAAGATCTCAATCGCAGGTAATTTCATAATTAAACACATTACAAAAACAAACAAACAAAAATCGCCAAAAAAGAAATACTCCCCCCCCCCCCCAGTTCTGCAGACTTTTTCATTCAACAATATTACTCACAGCTCTATTACTGATTCCTTTAGAGCCTTACGTTATATTGCTTAACAAAAAATAGATACAAAAAAAAAAGGTCTGCACAACTCGTTTTCAAACTCCTTTTCTGGAAGCTTTATCAATCACATGCACGACTAAGAACCTTTCTACTCATGAAAGATAGAGATGTTGCTACAGTCACTTGAGGAAAATAAGTCGGGATTTTTATTCTGTTCAATTTTTAAGCAGTGACTAAAGGACTGCGTAATGCTCTTTCCGACTGAGACTGATACAATATAATCCCCGTGTACAAATTGCTCTACAAATGTTTCCACTAATTATAATAGTTAAATAAAGATGAAACATATAATTGACTGTGTTTTCAAAGTTTAAAATTGAATATGTTTAAAGACATCGATTGAAATAGTTTCATTTTCGTTTTGTATATTATTTCATTATTTAGCTGCCGTCGTCATGAAGATATTTTTCTTGTGACAACATGTCGACTTATATACAGTAAGATATACAGTAAGACAACATAAATGTATCAAGTAGTCATCAACTCAACACATTGCAATTGTTAAAGAGATCGTTTTGATCAGGCATGCTATAGAAATATATCGTCATGACGACGATTGGTAAATACGTCTATAGGATAAAACTTTCTTGATCGCAGGTTTATGCTGATCGTCTTTCCATTCTTGTACTGAGCAATTTATATTTTAAGTGTGGTATTTCGTTGTAATAGGCCACGCGTGAGCGAATCTATGTCGATGCATGTAAGTTACAATACACACAGATTTGAAGGGCGGCTACCTTTGGTCTGCCCTTTTCCTTGATGAGTTTGCCGTGTCATGCTATCAGAGCAAAATTTATATCAATTCTTTCTTATCTATCTATCTGTCTGCTTATCTAATTTTGACTTCATCTTACACCCAAATTATAAATTACCGGAATTGTATTGTATACCTTTTGATCAATGTTTAAGGCATTTCAAACCTTTGAGGTAAAACTGAAGTGTTATTTGCAGACTGCGGTGAACCATACTATATACCAAACTATAGAAATGTGACAACTTATCTAAAAAATATATTGCAAAAATAAAATGTATTAGAGTTATGCGTTTATCTTTTTTTTTTTTTTTTTTTTTTTGTCTTGCTTGTCAGAAAGGTTGCCTTTCCGTCGTCATTTAGATAAGAACTGTGTTTATTTTGACATGTTCTAGCATAATCGGATGTATTTCCATAGTCTGATAAGAAATTAGCTATTTTGACTAGAAGAATAGGAAATGATAAACAGTAAATCCTGTCTCTTGACAACCATCTATCAATAAGATACGCAATGCCTTCCTGTTTAAAAACACCGAACTTCACAAGTTCCGATGTTTTTAAAAATCGACTCCCACTTATGCATTATGGGATTGAGGACTTGCGAAATGTTCTTACCTCTGAAATTGACGAGTTTGACAACTAGCAAGAACTAAATACCTCCGAAATTGAAGAGTTTGACAACGGAAGTGCTCTAATGAGGGTGGGCAATATTATGTTTTGCAAAACCAAAGGTTAAAACAATTTTAGAAAGAATTTTACTTAGTTTAAGTTACAATTAAGACATATATCATTATGACTTTAGCAAATCATCACAACAGCATACATACGTGTCTGCCGAGCTGGTAGACTTATAGATAATATACAAAATTGTATAGTGGATCGCCAGATAGAAGATGAGCTTTACTTAGAGGCGATGGTGCAGAGTGCAGAAACGCTTGAAACGAATGCAAACGGTACGCGTACACGCTAAGTGCTAAGAGTTGAGAAGACAGCTAAAAACTCAAATGCATTTCAGATGCATTTTAAATGAAGAACGAATGTAAATTAAATGGAGACTAAATGCAAACGGAATGCAAAAATAGTATAATTCAGTGTTTCAGGGTCTGTAATATTTTTCAGAAGATTGCCAATATAATGGTATAGAAGTCATACTTTCTTTCTGCATGTATCTGCATCACATGAGAATATACGAAAAAGTCTATAAAATTCTACAAATAAACTTTAACTTTATAAAAATATTTAGGTCTTCACATTTCATTTTGTGTTAAATTCCTAGTGTAAAGATGACACTGAATGATTGTTTATTTCACCCATGTCAATCACCGAAGATAGCTCTTATCAATTTCACCTAGGGAACATCAAGTCAGTTTAGATCATTAATTCTCTCTACCTCTCTATCTATATCGGGTTCACACATGAACGTATAAAGAGCTGAAAAACATTGACTAGGGTGAACATATTACAGTCCATGGAATACCGTGATCACAAATTATTTTGCAGCGATTCAAGAAGGAGAAGAAATTCATGAAACATTTCTTTCATGACTCATATTTGAAACGGCTAATCACCCTTGCTCTTTTTATTGTATTGTAATTTGTGTCACTATTTTCTTCCATTTACCCCCTTCGCACTGATTTAACATCATTTACCTCTGTCCCCTATTGAACCCCATTGGGTCTGAGCTGAGAAAAAGAGAATTAGAGGAATTAAGCTGATTGACTGTTCGGAATTTAAGCATTTACAAGTAATAAATGAAGCGTATCAACTGCAAAATTCTTCATTCAATACGGATGGAATTTGTTTTCAAGTACAATCACAAAAGATATCAACAACCAAAGCCCCAAGGATGGAATTTGTTTTCAAGTACAATCACAAAAGATATCAACAACCAAAGCCCCAAGGATGGAATTTGTTTTCAAGTACAATCACAAAAGATATCAACAACCAAAGCCCCAAGGATGGAATTTGTTTTCAAGTACAATCACAAAAGATATCAACAACCAAAGCCCCAAGGATGGAATTTGTTTTCATTTATTTCACAAGAGGTCTTCATATATTTTTGTAGCACTTAAAGTCTTTTGTCTTTGAATGAACTGAGCTAGCACTGTCTCGCGTATGATATCCTTCCGCACGAGACATTTTTCATTGAAATTGTGTTCACAAGGTGCTTTATCCTTAATTCCTTTCATCTTTGACATAATGTGATATTGACATAAAATTTCGTGATATCTTCTATACAGATCAAAGTTTGTAGGAGCCTTCCATACAAGTCAATAATTTCAGAAGGCATATTAACAGTCGCAGTGCAAAAATGAGAATGTCAAACGTTAATAATTCTGACAATGTGCACGTAAATTATAAATCTCTTTTTTCATGTTGATTCTGTTTGAATGATATAATGAGGTATGCTGATAAATAAACAGTAAACAGTATATGACGTAGGAACAGTGTTAACCACTTGTCCCGAAATAAGATCAGTGCTAATTAATTGCTATATACCTGATTGTTGGGGCGCTTGGTTTGGTTTGGTGTTTTACGCCACAGAAACAAAGATGGGTTATTGGTGCTGAGGCAATTGTGGTAAAGTGTCACTCCCAAGGACACACAACGATAGTCGACCCGGGATGATCCAATGATAAGATTCGAACCTGCACCTGTTCGGTCGCGAGTCCGGCGCGCTAACCACTGAACCACACTGGCTCACGCCTGCATTAGGACACACACGAGAGCGCATCGGGACATTTTACATCCCCGAGCATCTGGGGGTATGGGGTGTTGGTAACAAGTATATACCTCAAAATAAGTAGAATTCTAAGTCAGGCACACAAGGACAATCGCATACAATTATTAATAGCAATAGATGTGTATAATAATTACACATCATATACACAATAAGCACATATATCGCCAGAAACTTACCACTCTGATTACCACAAGTTTAAACTCAAGCGCTAGTTCCTAGAACATACGATACTAGAACTACTTATTGAATGCGCTGTATATCTGAATGTCGGTTACAATTTTTACAACACAAGATATATTTGCATCAAGTTTGTATAGGATAAACAACCCGACACGAATGCATGAAGTGGATCAATCAAATTGTTTGATCATTGCTTTCAACTGTTGAATGTGAGGAAAGTCTTCAAACCTTCTTTACAAGAATAATAGTCCACAAGATTATAATCAAGGCAAAATTTATATGGTCGAAATCTTTTCATATATATCGTACTTATTAGAATATGTCACCCGTTTCCTATTGATGTCTCACATAAAAATCTTCCAGGCACGTGACATTTGAAGTTTTCAGTTATATTGAACACAGGGGGGAGTAGTACATACACAGCAGTTCAGCTAGATCTATGGGATAATGATTTCAGACTTTATGTTTATTAGCTTCTTATTTGTAGCTCACAGACTCAATGGTTCAATTAAAAATGAACTCATGAAGGGCAGAAGTTTGACTATGATGATGAGGAGGAGAAGGAGAAGAATAATGTATTATTATTATTATTTTCTAAATCCCATTGTAATCGATTCATACATTTTTGTGCTAGAGTTCAAGGGGGCGATATGACATTACAGTTCCTATTTCGACCTGTAATGGTGTATGTGTAGTGCTTGAATGTTATTCCACTGTAAAAACGAAATAACACTGATTTGTAATCTTATCCAAAATAACAGATATCATTCCTTTTTTAATAAGGTTGATCTTTCTTATTTTCATCTATTATGCAATTTGATATTTGTATAATATATATCGAACCGTTTGATGAGATCTTTCCATAGGTCTTCAATTCAATAGGTCTTCAAGTCAATATCTTGAAAACAGATTGCTTCCGCCTCTGTATAAAATATAAAATACACACGCTAATTATTTTATTCTTTTTTCCATCAGTTGTATATATTTATATTACTGTTCAATACACCTGGTTAAAAAGTTGATGAAAGTGATCAATAAACAGTGAACAGTAAATTGAGTTGTTAGTCTCTCATTAATGATTCTAGATAGAATCGTAGTTACATTATGTGCCAAAAATATATGGGTCATGAGCTAAAAACATACTAACAGACTGCTTGAGAAACAAACTTAAAACCCAACATGTAACCAAAGTCAAAGTCAGTTGTTATGGGTCACAGTGACCTTGTTATTTCGGTGAGGATTTGGTTTGGTTGTGTTGGGTTTAATGCCATCTTTTAGCTGCAACAAGATAACCGGGTTGGATTTCGGATTTATAACAGAACACTGTTGATGGTGATAAAAATGCAATGTTTATTGATGAATGACTTGAATGGGAAGAAAGGTTATGATTAATACGTGCGTGTATAGGGTCCAAATATTGGACAAATTAACATAATCCGCACGAACCTAATACGGTAACCCAGATATGAATACAAATAAATAAATACACAGTGCAATGATAAAGGCTAATGATTCATCTCATACGATGAAAGGAATGATGTGTTTTACTCAGATAGCAAAAATGATGTATTTTTACTCATATAGCAAAAATGTATACCCTCAAATAATGAAACATGAGGCACTTTATTCAAATAATAAAATGTGGTGCGAACAAATGGGATAGATATCATGCAAAATATCTGACACTCCCAAACCACTGGGTATCACAAAAACCCAAAATTAGCCCACGGCTAAAAGATTACATATATGGAGTGACTCACAAACACTCCGTCACTAGCATACTTGGCTGATAGTCGCACTGGTCAATCAAGCGATCCACGCCCACCAATGGGTCAACAACGCCCGATCACCTGGTATTCAAGCAACACACTGTTTATTCAGCTCCACGGCTGCTATGGTTAGCTTTACAGCTGCTATAGTCAACTTCAAATGTCCCCTCTATAGCTGGGACCTGGTCGACTCTGATCTATACAGTTGAAAATAAATCTAACACCGTGTAGTATGATTGACACGGGCATATACGATAACACGTAATGACGTTACATACGGTAAGTTATACAAATTACATTATCGGCACAACATTACGAAGCAATAAGCAAGTTCAGAAGTGAACCTACACGTGTCCGATAAGAATCTTATGGTACTAAACGTTTCCTAAAAATGCCACTTTATATTGCTAATATAAAGCTCTTATTAGGAACAAACAAGAATAGAAAATATACAAACAAGAATAGAAAATATACACCATAAATTAATCAATAATTTACGTACCTCTACAGCTGAAGACGTGCAAATCCTTAAGTAGACTGTTCACTGACAAGACCTTCCGTAATGTAAAGATTTAGTCTTACGGTGAGGTATTTATACACAGACGATGCAGCTGTACATCGTCCGTACGCTTGATGCATTCGGTTTTTCCCATCGAAAGCACTTCGCACGTGCGGCATGGGGTGAACCGAACTCACTGTTTCGAAATATTGTACAATATACATAACTCACTCTCGGGCATCGTTGTTATACTGAAAAACGAAACCCGAGTACATGTATTTAATAAAAGGGATTTATACAATTCCGTGACAATACCTCCCCCCTTAAAAAAGTGGTAACACTTTTAGAAAAATCACGGAATGTGAACATAAACAATTATTAAAACATTCAACTTTTAATACTGAACGAAAATGATCTGCTAATTACACCCTACTTAAAAAAACAGCACCTACATTTTCCGACCCTCGAATCGCCTCGATTCGGAAAGTATACGGTTGCAAAGACAACGCCCAACGCATCAATCTTGCGTTGGCGACCTTTGCTTTATTTAAGTATAAGAGCGGCTGATGGTCCGTTTGTAAGGTAAATTCCCTCCCGAAAAGATATGTATGGAATTTTCCTATTCCCCATACTAAGGATAGGCACATCCTTCTCAATCACGGAGTAGTTTTGCTCCCTAGAGAGCAATTTCCTGCTTGCATAAGCGATGGGCAATTTCATTCCCTCTTGCTCCTGTAACAAAACAGCCCCAAGTCCCGTATCGGACGCATCAGTCCTCAGCACAAAAGCTTTGTTCAATCCTGGCAACTTTAAGATTGGTGCACTTATCAGTTTCTGTTTTAAAGCGTTAAACGCATTTTCCTGGCACACACCCCAGGAAACTTTATTTGGTTGCCCTTTCCTAGTCAAGTCTGTTAATAGGCTGGCAATAGCCGAAAAATTGGGGACAAATTTCCTGTAAAACCCAGTCAAACCTAGGAAAGATCTTACTTGTTTCTTGGTCCCTGGCCTCAGTGCATCTCTGACTGCTCCTATTTTGTCTGGGTGGGGTTTCAACTGGCCTAGTCCACTTACAAGATGGCCCAAACACTCTAGGTCAAAATATCCTATACTACATTTGGTGGGTCTTGCTGTAAGATTAGCAGTGTGAAGTCTATCGAACAGATCCCTCAATACTCTAACATGTTCATCCCAGGAATATATATATAAACGAAGATATCATCTATAAAACTGTCGACGTTTTTCATACCGTTTAACAATTTGCGCATGAGACGAACGCACGACGCACCAGCGTTGACTAAACCGAAAGGCATGACTTTAAATTGATAAAGACCTCTGGGAGTCGCGAATGCCGTTAACTCGCGGGCATTATCAGCGATTGGTACCTGCCAATATCCCTTGGTAAGGTCTAACTTGGAAAAGTATTTATGACCTGCCAACTTTGAAAATAAATTGTCTCTGTCTGGCATTGGTTCTGCATCGAACACGGTGATTTTCAGTTGCCGAAAGTCAATGCAAAAACGGTTTGTCCCGTCTTTCTTCCTGACCTAACGGTACTCTAGTTATCCTTCCCTTAGAGACCGTCTTCTGGCAAACATCGCACGAACGACAAAACCGCCTTACATCGCTATTGACACCGGGCCAATAGAATTCTCGTAATACCCTATCAGCTGTTTTCTTCTTACCTAAATGACCCGCCATACTCGATTCGTGCGCGACCTTGAGTACATGCGACCTGAATTCCTGGGGAACAACTAGTTGCAAGAACTTCCTATCGTCAGGCGTAGTATATTCCCTTTACATTAAACCCTTTCGAAGTAGAAATTTAGAGGACCCGCCGTTCTTACACTTCCTCACAGTACCCGACAACACTTTATCTGCGGTTACGCGTAGAGACGCGTCGCGTTCTTGCGCGTTCAAAAATTCTTCACGGGGGATATCAGTAATTGTTTCCGGTTCCTTTAATTTACGTAGGGGTTTGTTATCCTCCCTTACCTGAGGTCTAGTTTGCACTGCTTGGATGATCGGGAATCGGAAGTCTGACATGGTTGGGAGTCTAGATCCCTTTACGTTGCCAATCGTAAGTTCATAAATCGGGTTGGCTATGCACAACGCTTCAACGGTTCGGGTCAGGAAAGGTGTTTCGATACCTATCCTTGCGACAGGAACGTGGTCGATTGTTTGGTCCAGTAGCATACAAGGCGATTTGAACCCAAACAATTGGTCATCGCGAACGAGGCTCCGTTTCACGACTACAGTAGTGCACCCTGTGTCTCGTAACGCGGTCACCTTTTTCCCGTTGACAGTGCCATTCGCTGTCGGTACCCTTGCCTCGGAGGAAATACACGTGCCGATCGATTGTATAGCGTCGCGACCGATCTCTGCACGCACCACTGGCTCGTGTACAGCTTCCCGGTTAGCCCGCTGGGAAACATCGAGTTTTCCATCTACCGACCGTCTGCCTTCAATGGCTACCGCGACTCTATGGACCGATCCCTTCCGCTTAGGACAATTGGGGGAGATATGACCCCACTCCTTGCAAGTGAAACATTGCTTGTCCTTATGCCTCCCCTGGTTATCCCTGACAGGTTTTTCAGGTTCCCTGGGTTTTTGGTCTTCGACCTGATTCCCACCCTTGCTGTCTCGCGAGATGACATTCTGCGAACCTCCCCGAGCTTCAGCGAATAAATCCGCCTGTGTGGTCATGTCATATATATTCGTGAAGGACTTTTCCCTCAGGAATAAATACAACACCTTGCCACAAGTTGTCAATAGCTGGTCCCGAAGCAAGAAATCGATAAGACCCTCAAATGTCTTTACGACTTTACCACATTCCACCCATCGCTGCAAGTAATTGCACGTCCTACTGACGAACTGGGTGAATGTCTCGCCTCTCTCGGGTTTGCTATACTTAAACTTCTTGCGAAACCCTTGCTCGGTTAGCTCGTATTTCTTCAGAAGTGCTTCTTTCTACGCGAGGTAATTTAGCGAATCGGCCGCGGGTAAACGAGAATACACGTCTAGCGCTTTACCCTTAAGCAACGCGCTAAGATGGAGCGACCAATCGTCTTTTTTCGATTTCTGTACAGCGGCGTACCTTTCAAACCTGTTTAGATAACTATCCATGTTATCTTTATCGTCTTCAAATGGGGGCAATTTTGGACCTCTCAGTCTAGAATCATGTTCCCCCTCCCTTTTGGTTTTCAATAGCTCAAAATTTCTCTGATACTCCCTCTCCCTATTTTTTTCTTCTATCTCCAAAGCTTCTAACCTCACTTGCTTTTCCCCTTCTAATTTCCTATCCTCTATTTCTTTAAGCATTTCTACCTTCTCCCTTTCTGCTTCCCTTTCCCATCCTGTCCTTTATTTCTCGGCCTGTTTTTTTAACTCTATCTTCTCCTTCTCCGCCTGTTTCTCTAATTCCATCTTCTCCTTCTCAAATAGCATTTTCTCCCTTTCAAATGTTATCTTTCTTTCCTCAGCCTGCTTCTCTATTTCCCTCTCCTATAACCTCTGATCCCTTTCCCTAGCCTGTTCTTCACGAACAAAAGTTTTAAGAGACTCCCCTTCGTAGCCAAACTGTTTCCCCAGTTCCACAAGTTCTTTCATTGACGACATTTCAAAAATCTGATATGACCAACCTAAAGTGCACTATTACGCAAACAAAATGCGTAATTGCTATGATTTCAACAAACAAACCGTATTTTCCTTATCAGAAGGCAACAAAGACATGAAATGTGTACCTAAGAAAAAAAACCTTAATAAAGTAATGTTATATGGCTACTTAACCTCACTGTCTTGTCAGGAACGTCTGAAATACACATAAGATCATACAAGAATAATGAAACAACAAATTTAGTGTTCCGTTAAATCCGAGATCCCACTTCTGACACCATTGTAACAAGATAACCGGGTTGGATTTCGGATTTAAAACAGAACACTGTTGATGGTGATAAAAATGCAATGTTTATTGATGAATGACTTGAATGGGAAGAAAGGTTATGATTAATACGTGCGTGTATAGGGTTCAAATATTGGACAAATTAACATAATCCGCACGAACCTAATACGGTAACCCAAATATGAATACAAATAAATAAATACACAGTGCAATGATAAAGGCTAATGATTCATCTCATACGATGAAAGGAATGATGTGTTTTACTCAGATAGCAAAAATGATGTATTTTTACTCATATAGCAAAAATGTATACCCTCAAATAATGAAACATGAGGCACTTTATTCAAATAATAAAATGTGGTGCGAACAAATGGGATAGATATCATGCAAAATATCTGACACTCCCAAACCACTGGGTATCACAAAAACCCAAAATTAGCCCACGGCTAAAAGATTACATATATGGAGTGACTCACAAACACTCCGTCACTAGCATACTTGGCTGATAGTCGCACTGGTCAATCAAGCGATCCACGCCCACCAATGGGTCAACAACGCCCGATCACCTGGTATTCAAGCAACACACTGTTTATTCAGCTCCACGGCTGCTATGGTTAGCTTTACAGCTGCTATAGTCAACTTCAATTGCCCCCTCTATAGCTGGGACCTGGTCGACTCTGATCTCTACAGCTGAAAATAAATCTAACACCGTGTAGTATGATTGACACGGGCATATACGATAACACGTAATGACGTTACATACGGTAAGTTATACAAATTACATTATCGGCACAACATTACGAAGCAATAAACAAGTTCAGAAGTGAACCTACACGTGTCTGATAAGAATCTTATGGTACTAAACGTTTCCTAAAAATGCCACTTTATATTGCTAATATAAAGCTCTTATTAGGAACAAACAAGAATAGACAATATACAAACAAGAATAGAAAATATACACCATAATTAATCAATAATTTACGTACCTCTACAGCTGAAGACGTGCAAATCCTTAAGTAGACTGCTCACTGACAAGACGTTCCGTAATGTAAAGATTTAGTCTTACGGTGAGGCATTTATACACAGACGATGCAGCTGTACATCGTCCGTACGCTTGATGCATTCGGTTTTTCCCATCGAAAGCACTTCGCACGTGCGGCATGGGGTGAACCGAACTCACTGTTTCGAAATATTGTACAATATACATAACTCACTCTCGGGCATCGTTGTTATACTGAAAAACGAAACCCGAGTACATGTATTTAATAAAAGGGATTTATACAATTCCGTGACATTAGCACATGATAGGTTATACATAGCCAGTATATTTGGTGGAGGAAGACCCCGTGAAGAACCAACGACCCACGGGAAGCTACTGGCAGGTTTTCTCGCATACTCACGTTGGTCGAGCAGAGACTCGAACTCACGCGGACAGAGGTGAAATGTGTGAGTGTAAAGGCGAGCTCCTTAGACCACTAGGCCACCCGGGGCCCCTTGTCCGCGTGAGCTCGAGTCTTAACTCGACCAAAGTCGAAAAAGTTACAGGTCGGAATAGGTACATTAATGTCATATCATCCCTTTGAACTCTAGCACAAAAATGTAGTATGAATCGATTACAATGAGTTTTGGATAATAATAATAATAATAATAATAATAATAATAATAATCATAATAATAATTACTCAGAACAGCTTTTAATCTTTTAAAGCTCTAGGAGCTTTACAATATTAGTCAACACATAAGGACACACACAGCCTTTTCGTCCGCCTCATCATAGTCCAACTTCTACTCTTCATGAATTCATTCTTAATTGAACTAATGAGTCTGTGAGCTACAGTTAAGAAGGTAATGAGCATAAAAGCTAAAATCATGATCCCATAAATCTAGCTGAACTTCCCTGTATGAACTACAAACCACTGTTTTAAATATATCTAAAAACTTAAAAATGTCACGTGTCTGGAAGATTTTCCAGTGGGATATCATTTGAAAACATATTCTAATAAGTACGGTATATATGAAAAGATTCAGACCATATAAATTTGGCCTTGATTATAATCTTGGGGACTATTATTCTTGTAAAGAAGTTTTGAAGACTTTCGTCACATTCAACAGGTGAAAGCAATGATGCAAATACATCTTGTGTTAATAAAATGAAACCGATATTCAGGTGTACAGAGCATTCAATATGTAGCTCTAGTATCGTACGTTCTAGCAACAAGTGCTTGAATTTTAACTTTTGGTAATCAGGGTGTACAGTGGTAATCACGGTGTACAGTTTCTGGCGATATATGTGCTTGTTGTATATGATGTCCACCGCTGTTTTAATAATAATAATTGTATGCGGCTGTCGTTATTGAAAAGTGTGCGCCTGACTTCGAATTGTGCGCATTTTTAGCTATATACTTGTTATCAACGCTTGCGGATGTAGAATAGGTCCGATGCCTCTCCTGTGTGCCCTAATGCAGGCATGAGCTTCGGTGGCTCAGTGGTTAGATTGCCGGACTCGAAACCGAACGGGTACAGGTTTAAATCTGATCACTGGAGCATCCCAAGTCGACTACCGTGGGATGTCCTTGGTATAGCACTTTACCATAATTGCTTCGACACCAATTACCTACTTTTGTTGATGTGACGTAAAACACCAAAGCAAACCAAACGTCCAAACAATCAGGTATACAGCATTCCGTCAGCGCTGATTAACATTGTTCCTACATTATATACTGTTTATGTATCAGAATAACTCGTTAAGTTGTTCAAACGGAATGAACAGAAACTTAAATACTTACAATTTATGTGCATATTGACAGAATGGTTAACGTTCGAAATTATAATTTTGCACTGCGACTGTTAATATGCCTTCTAAAACTATTGACTTGTACTGAAGATTAATACAAACATTGATCTGAATAAAAGGTACGAAGAAATGTTATGCAAGTATCACATTATATCAAAGCTGAAAGGAATAAAAGATAAAACACATTATGAACACAGTTTCAATGAAAAATGTCTGGCGCGGAAGGTTATACTAGTTCAGTTTATACAAGGACAAATGAAGTTTAAGTGCTACAAAAACACGCTCGAAAAGAGAACAGGAAGGTCAAATGATCCTTAATCAATATAGAAACAAGCAAAATGACTCAATAATAATAATAATAATAATAACAATAATGACCTTGCGTACGTAATTAATACGAATCCATACAGGAAAAGAATGCATTATTTCTATTTCATCATAACAGGCAGTACGAATCGAGGATAATCGATTTATCAGAACAAAGAAAAAGAAGTAAAAGAAAAAGAACAGCATCATCATCGTCATCATTATTAACAACAGCAATAACGGTAATAGTTCTACCAGCCTTTTAGTACTCCGTAATAGGCGTCTGGAAAAGGAAAAGGCATCATCTCTAAAGGGAGAGATCTGAAAGAATAATAATAATAATAATAATATTAATGACTTATTCTCCTACTCTTTCAGCTACCCCTTATTGATACTTATTGGTATACATTACTACAACTGAAACATTCTGGCATTGTACGCCTTATTTCGAAATCTATGTATATTGAGCTACAAATGTCGCATAAACTCCAAAACCTTCTAAGAACTATGCAAACCTATCATGATGGTTGGATAATGTATATAATAGCTTTTTGAAGCTTTTTTTTTTTTTTTTTTTTTTGATGAAATAGTTTTAACTGCAAGCATCTTACTTGAAAATCTGTATAAAAATGTTCCTGAGCCAATAAAACCCACGCGCCCATCGCCTACCCACCCACCCTCGTCTAGACTTTCTTATAAACGTGTCTGATGTTACATGAAACCGCCCAAAGCGCTGGAACAGTTACGACGGCTAACACTGCTGGAACAGCGGGAACAACCGGAACCGGCGGAACGCCTGCACATCAGCGTGACCGCCTGTCAGAGCTATTGGTTTTTGGAGCGGCGAAAGAATAGATAGGACGACATCTTACCTTTGATGGCCTCAAGGCGATGAGCGATGAAGAAGTTTCAAAAGCCTATGCCATATACGAGGCTAAACTGGGGACCAGGATGACTGCTTCAATGAGGTCTGTACAATGCGGTCTTGAGCTATAGACAGCCGCGAGCACCTTGCGAGGGATTTAAAAGAGGATCTGCTCATCCAGGCCTTTTTGACGAGCAACAGTTGCCATCTTTACTTTAGATACTTTCCCGCACTAGCGCCAATTGCAACTGGCATGATAACCTACAAGAATGTTGAAAAAAGGAGAGTCAAAAGATATATTTTCCAAAGGACGTTGCGGCAATAAGAACAAGTGCAAGCGCAATTGAAGTCGGAACCCACAAAGTACCTTCGAGGAACGCGGAAGTACTGATGTCAGAACCAGCAACGGAGTTGCGGGAACCAGCAACGGTGGTGCAGACCACTAAGGTTAAAAACCCAGGTTGAGTTGCTGATGGTAAATTACAAACTTGCTGCTATGATGAAACAACACCGGTCTGGAAAAACAAATGCCGACACTCTCGCCACTCAGTCGGAACGACGGGAACAACACGGAACCGCTGGAACAGCCAGGATAACAGGAACCAGAGGAACGCCTGCACGAGAGCAAGATAGCAAGATGCCATCTTATGTTCGCTGGGTCTGCTTTGCTTGTACAAAAGGCCTCGCTTACGCCTTATACCGCGGCCCATAGCACTGAAACGACGGCAAGAAACAGTTGGCCTGAAGGAACGACAAATGTAGCAGAAACTGCGGCACCAACGGCCATTATTAAATACACGCCCATCCCTTTTTATATGGAATAGTATTGCGCTCCGCAAGCAAACGTGTGCTAACCAGCTCAAAAAATATGTCTGCACTACCGTACGCCAAAGACCTCGGAAACCTCCTTTACCATGGAACAGTACTTGTAGGTCTTGATGTTAGGTATACGATAATTGCCAAACGCTTGTTAAAAATGAAACCAGCCGACCTTGGCCGTCTGCACTTCAAATATGCAGGAACGTCCGTTACCACCACAGCGCTGAACCTTTGGACACAGGACATGTTAATTAAACAAGGCATAATTCCTTCTTATATCATCAGGACTGCCTAATGGCCGAGATCGCTCTCATGGTCGTCGGTGCGCTTGTTAGCACGATCACATTCATTGGCTCAAACTATCTCTTCTCCACGATAAACCCAAATGCTGCCGACGAAGAACGCATCCGTTACGATAAGAGAATGGAACATATCCAAATTAAGCTGGCTGAGTACTAACGCAAAAACTCTTTCATTTTGGAGGTATGTAGTTCTTGCAAGTTGTCAAATTCGTCAATTTCGGAGGTAAGAATATTTTGCAAGTCGTCCGCAATCCTATAATGCCTAAATGAAAGTAAACGGCTTGAAAAAACACCATGAACATTTGAACCTGGGCGTTTCTAAAGGAGAAGACCTTCTTTATAGAGAGTAGCCAGGAGACAAGACTTACCTGTTTATCATTCAAATTCTTCTAATAAAAAGAGATAATTTCTTAAAAGATGGAAATAGATCAGACTGTATTAGTCCGTATCTAAAGAAACAAAGTCCTACTCTACAAGGCGACGAAACAACATTTCTGAAATGCATCATTTTGTCTTCGGTTCACCCCATATATAGGTTCACAATCCATTATAACACCAACCGCAATAACGTTGTGAGTAGTGCCAACGATATAATTTTGACAGTGAAGAAAGCATTTTAGTCGCCTAAATCCAACGGATATTCAGTTGAAAAAATGAATGGCAAAGGGACATGAAACTTATATGGATTATGATGGACACTTGCTTTGACATCCATCTTATTCACTCAAAGCGACATAAATAATTATGCACGCAAGGGAGATTTTCAACTTGTCTGCTCAACAGTATCCAGTTTGTGTTCTCATTTTGTTGTATCAGTATAAATCTGGTTGAGAATCTGTGTAATTTCACGCAGATACCTGCCAAACATATCGTGGTTGCTTTATTCTTCCGAGACGACATATATATTGTTCTCTTGTAAAATGCACATCGACCGTTGTTCATCAGCTGATCTAGAGAGCGCACAGCACCGGAAAGAAGCAAGTAAAGTCCGATCAACGTTTACACTAGAGAAACTTTAAATTGCATCCGAAATTTCAAAGTTAATCTTTTATGCAAGATTAGCTAAGGTCAGCGATTATACGTGGTTTTTTTTTTTTTTTTTTTTTTTTTTTTTTTTTTTTTTTTTTTTGTTGGTGGGAAGGAGGGCGCCTGTTTTTTCCTTGCATTTTTTATTTTTTTATTTTTTTAGTATCAACGTATGCGGTATCCCATCGGGCTCGGGCTTCTACGACCCCTTTTATGAAGATTTTATTGGTAATAGTAAACAACAAACCGAATAATAAATTTCTATTAAAGGAAAAAATAAATTCTGGATTATATGAATATTTCAATATGTGACCTGTAACTACAATTACCGACAATTTATGAATTTGACTGTGTTTGAAATATCAATCGCTAATTACTTGTGTGATTATGTGTATCGTTTTCATTTTTAATTAATTTTTAAGTCAGCTAAAATGTTTAGAATTCTTAGGTTGAAATAATCATCGGACTTACCACAAGTTAGATTAGTTTTTGAAGACTAAATACCATAATACGAGCATTTACTTATTTTGAGAATATATTTAGATTAGTAATGTCCTTGAGAGCGTCCATGTATCCGTGCATTGGTCCTTTCATACGTTCATCCATCCGTCCGTCCGTCGACTTTCCTTGTAACCGGAATTCCATCTACAATGTTTGAGAGCGTGTAATCACATTTAGTATAATGTTTCTAGAGGATGAGAAGAGATGACAAATCTCCTAGATGCAGCTCCTTGGGGAAGGGGAGGGGGTTGGGGGGTAGAGAGATAGAAAGAGAGGGGGAGGGGAAGTTGGTCATAGGAAATATTTTCATATGGAAATTGGACTCTTCCTTGTAACCTTCTCTTCATCAAGACCGACAGAGCGAAGGTGACCATATTTTGTACGATCTGTTACGTGGATGAGTGAATGGCAATTAAGGCTTTAAGGGGAGTGATAAGAGCTTGGTAGGAGCGTGTCAAAAAAAATGCGAATATTGGCAATGACTTGCATATGTAGTTGCATTTTCATTAAGTTCCATGACTTTAAATCAACGCTCTAGTATTCATTCCAAGTTTTTATTTTATGTTCTTTACTATACGGAAATAATACACAAAAGTAATGCATATAAATAATACTATAAAAAATATTCCCTAGGCGATTTTCACAGCTGATATAGAAAAGGATTTAAATCGTTATGTTGACAACGTGCTTGAGTTTGTTTGTTTTTGAGATCGTCAGCAATATGTTTTTCATATACATACGTTACTGAAACTGCGGATGTGTATTGTAGATACGACCTGGACAATCATGATCGTTTAAACTTGAGACATGAGCATAAGGCCCAGAGATATTACCATTTATAACTTTTCTAATTAGAAACTTTCGTCTGTATTTTAAGTTGTGCAGATTTGGCACGCAGAAAAAGAATTCTATGGCTCATAAATATTTAATTCATTATTGCCCTGTGATGAGTGATTAGATCACAACGCAGTGGGACAGGTTGATTCTTTGTCCATTATCTTTATTATTATCATTATTATTATTATTATCATTATTATTATTATTTTCAGTAATATAATGAGTTTTAATCAAATTCTATAATCAGTAAGCGACTGCTACACAGTAAGGTTTGTAATTTGTTTATATGTACTGTCATTCGCGTCTCTCTCTCTCTCTCTCTCTCTCTCTCTCTCTCTCTCTCTCTCTCTCTCTCTCTCGCACACACACACACACACATACACACACACACACACAGACAGAGAGAAAGAGAGTAACGGAACAGTTATTTTATCTGGAAAAGATCATTTATGTCCAGTTATGGTCGTTTTATTTAATGTACTGGCCTTTTTATTGTTGCAATGGCATCTTTTGTTAGATATAGAAAGTTATTTTTATTTCGCGATTTAGTAACATACAAGTGTAGTAACTCAATATTTAAAGATTGAAACACAGATTCTGCAACAATTGTATCGCCAAATATAAGTGATAGACTGCAATCGGAACTGGCGATTGTTCTGCTAAATATATAACATAAATATTACATTCTAACTACGCTTATTTTCAATGACAACTGAATAATATAGTTAATGGAGGATATTTTATTTTCCTACGTTAATACCAGATATATTTCATCGTGTGGTACAAACAAAACCGTGATATTTTAACGAGTGGCGAAGCCAAGAGTTAAAATATGTCGTTTTTGGTACCACAAGATGAAAAATATATGGTATTTACGCAGGAAAATAAAATGTTCTTTTTATTATATACCAAACTTGCTCCAGAATTGAAGTTAAAAGATTAGAAGATGAAACTCACTCTTCAGCACATCCGCCCACCCACCGATTTTCGTAAATTCGCCTTCCTTTCATTGGCTGATCATATAAATATCAGTGACTTAAGAGAGCGGTAGGATTGGGATGACCTAATGTGTCTCAGTAAAATACATTTTTGACATTTTGTAAACTATTTGATCATATCTGACCACAAAGCGAGTTCGATTCAGCATTGACTCGCGGCAGGTTTATCATTGTTGTCAAGGAAATAAGGGGAAATAACTTCATAGAGACGCGAACGGCGTCGAGTCAAATTTCTTTAGCAAATATTAATTTCCATGTCTGAAATGTAATGCAGTTTCTATATATTTGTTCTAGCTCACAAAGTGCTCGTTTTTGTTGCTGCATGTATAACTTCTTTAGTCACACACAATCAAGCTTGATGGGAAAGCTTATTTTTTCACACGTGAAAATATAAGGATATATTTTTCGCATGTGAAAATATAGGAATGAAAAAATTATTAAAATTATTTCGCCAGTAAGTTTCTATCTTTCACGCTTAAGTATATAAAAAATAAGTTTATTTTAATCTATCATAAATTGTGTTGAAGTGTAAACGAAAAATTGACTTATTTTATATGGACGATCTCAATTAATTATTTTTTTCCGTTAAGGACACTATTTAGTACTAAACTTGTGGAAATTTGGTTTACACACTTAAATAGTTTAAACGCAACTCATCTTCACCACACTTAAAGTATCCCTAATAGTGACTGCAGTTTAAATTAATTTCGTTCAAACAGACTCTCGCGTGACTTCGAGAGATCTAAGCCGACCGAGAGTCAGCTTCTGATAGGTGTCTCACTCATTCCTGTGTTCTTTCTTTTTTTCTTTCTGTCAGAAAAATACACTATCTATATCATAAAGTCTATCAGCACTATTCGTGCATAAGCAATAAATGTAAAAATGTTTATAATAAGCTTTTGAGGTGAATGAATGTATTGGTGCAAACCAAGCCCTTTTCATTCACTCAGTGAGTTTGTGTCACAATTTGATGGTTTGCAAGAGTTTCGTGCAGAAACGAAAACACACACACACACACATGTGTGTATATATATATATATATATATATATATATATATATATATATATATATCCTATGTCTTTTGAGTCCAAAACATAATCAAAAATAAACAAATTGTGCAAATATGTGACCTAAGTTTCTATTAAAAAGGCTTGCTAACATGTCAACCAATCAGCGACTTTACCAGACTTTCTTTGTAAGCCTCGTTTTGAGCGTTACTCAGTACTTACAGTAGCGATGTTGTGGTCTATATTTATAATAATAGGCCACCTACTGAAAGTCACAGACGACTGAGAGAAATGTCTCGCAAAAGAACTTTTGGCTGTGCTATTGTGTTCTTTTTTATATCGATTTACCAGATCACTGATTGTGCATGTGAGAGTTGTAATGATACACCTTACAAATATCTATCTCGTCTTCGATTTAGAACGCTAATGTGCATTTCCCCATACTGTACATTTGCCGTAGAAATTAAGATATGATATTCAAAAGAAATTGATTTTTTTTTTTTTTTTTTTTTTGTCGAGGTGCTTCTTTCAGTAAATGTTTTAATGGACTCAGATCTTCTGACATATTTTTCCTTTAATCCAAAAGAAATATTTTTAAGTATTCACTAAAATATTTTAAACGCATAAGTAGTTGTACCGTGTGTCTGTGTTTTAACTTTATCTGACTTGTTCCGTGTTCTTTAATCATTCTCATTTATCTAAAGAGATATTGTTCTGTTCTTGTAATTTTTTTTTTTTTTTTTTTTTTTGTTCTTCTTCTAATATTGTCGTCATACTTTTCTATTTTGCCTGCATTGTACTGAGGGCCTTCGGAAGGTTGGTATCAACTAATTATGTTGTCCTCATTATGTACATCATTATTTTGGTGTTTTCATGTTTGTATTAAAAATATTTGTCGTTCGTCCCTAAACAGGAACAAATGTCATACAAAAATAGATCCGTAACTTTAGCTGCGGAAAAATTTTCATTTTTACTTATCATATTTTATTTGTTGTATTGTTGATCACACGTGTTTCTCTAATTAACAACTTCTTTCAATTAAAACGGAGATAATTTTTCCGTTTCAGATAGTTGTTGATAGGTTGAAAGATATCACAGTAAGAAAACACTGGGTTTCATTTATTTATTTTTTTCGCAGCACCAAACTTTTTCTAATGTAATAAATATAGCTTCTATTTTTGACATAATATTTCTTTAATTTTCTTTCCATTTTAAAAAAAATTATTATAATGAATTTTACCTGATTTGATGGTAACTAATACTTACTAGTCTATAACGGTTGAAATAACTATAATAATAAAGTATGGAATTGAAAGCTTATCTGCAGCTTTATTAAACTCACAGACAAGTGACCGCAGCTTGCAAAAGCCTTGTTCATTTTTTTTTCTTCAAATTCGCAGCAGTAGGCCCATTTTCTCCAGATTATGTGTTTGCATAATTTACAGAAGACGTCTTTTAAAGCTCTTCTGGGATCAATTTGTTTTTTAATCAATCATTATTGATCCTTTTCCTGCATGTTTGAGAGTTATACAATTAATATATTGTAACAATATAATGATTCATTTAAAAAAATGATAGCACAGAAAACAAAAAAAACAAACAAAAAAATATTAAACACGTTTCTTCTGAGAATTTGGAAACTTTTCCACAATTTACTGGCAACCAACATTATTTTAGTTTAGTTTCATAAATTTGTGTCTTGGAGATTACAAAATGTGCAATTTGGAAGGTAAAGGATTAAAATGAAACCCAATAGCTTATCGTGTGTTTTGCAAATGTAGTTGAATATATGTGAATATATAGCGGATGACATTGAATTTTAATGAGCAAGAAAAAAATAAAATTTAAATTGGTAAATAATCAAAATGAAAGCCTCTTAAATAAACATTAGCATTTAGCCAAGGTATATAAAGCACAAAGGTGGACAACGAAGGAATTTATAAAAGATGTGAATAAAGAAAAGAAATATGGTAAAAGCAGAAACTGTTAATTAATATTTGTATAGCATTGTGTATAATGTTGAAAAAATAAGGCAAAAGGACAGGGGAAAACAAAAGGAAGAATAAAAAAGTGAAATTCAAAGTGAACAGTGCTTCCTTGTAGAACGAGTCGTCGCAGAAGAGATTAGACAGCTGTTTACGACCCAGAGAAGTCTGCACGTGTTAGTAATTGGTGCGCTTAAGTAAATCTTTTTGAATTTTTAATAATTTATGAAAGGCATCAAAAATACGAGTGTGTACTTCATATGGAAAAGTTATTATATCGATACAAATGGGTAGCTGAAGCTAAGTTTCCGAAGGGATTGAAACAGTTCGATAGGTTGTTCTTGGTAATAAAGCAAAAAAAAAAAAAGAAGTGTTGAGTACCTTCTACAAGTCCATATCTACAAAGAGGTGATCAAATTATATTCTTTTTAAATAAATGTTGAGTAAATGACCTACAATTTGTCCTGTGTCGAGTATGAAGAATTTTACATTTCCTTCTACCCATAATAAAAGTGTCGGGACCATGAGTGTCACGATTATTTAATACGCTTTTGAAGTCGCTTATGGAGTCGCTTTGACGAGTCTCTAGTGTTCCATTCTCAAATGACTGAAGGAAGAACGAGTTGTAATAAAGATTTCTTCTAGCTTGTATTCGTTGGAAGTTGTTTACATTACGTAAGTTATAGCCAATAATATAACTAACACCCGGTCGAATTAGATATTTAAGTCAGGAAGGTCTTGCACTAATTGTCATTTTGTATAAAAGTAGAGGTTTGTGTTTTTTTCGTCTGGATTTACGATTGTCCCATCCTATTTGTCGGTGTAAAACTTCAGTAGATACTAGTCACGAATCTTGTTGCCTCATTAAGTATTTTTTCCAGTTCATATTTTTTCGAATAATGTGCAAAGTTGTTCCAAACCACATTACCGTATTCAGAATAGGTCGTATAAAAGACGTGTATATAATTTCTAAAGAGTTCCTGTCAAGTTGGAATTTGAATCTGCGCAGCACACTAATTTTTGACCATGCCTTTTCTCTAAAATTGTCTACTTGTTTGTGCCTTGGGCAGTCGTTCAAGAGAAAAAACCTAAGATGCTTGTGCAAATCAATTTCCTCAACTGTGGTTGAGCATATACAGTCTTGAAATTTGTCAAGAAATAAAATTTAGAAGGGTTTAAAGATAAGAGCCAATTATTTACTCCATTCAGTCAGAGTTAAGATTATGAACGGTTCCTACTGGATTGTCTACAATTAGAAAAGATTTGTGTCATCTGCTAGTACACTTATATGGGTGTGTTTATCATGGACGGTATCATGTACGAATATCAAAAAGTAAGGGGCCTAAAACGGATCCTTGGGTCACACCAGCTCTGATACGCCTCCACTCTCAAAACACCCCGGAAGTATCACTCGTTCTTTTTTTTAGTTTTAAAGATAGCTAGAAAACCATTTCTAGAGGTCTCCTGTAATGCCAGTAGCTTTTAATTTATGGATAAGTCCCTTATGCCACAAGCTTTTTTATATCGCAAAACACAAATCTTATTTCCTTACCGGAATCTACTGCTTGGCAAAATGTATCATGGAGATATGCTAAATGATTAACAGTAGAATCACCCAGAATAAAGCTAAAGGTGTAACAATTTTATTTTCGCTAAGGTTATTAATTAAGTGTTTAAAAACTGATCTTTCAAATACTTTTCGAACAGTATTGAGAAGAGATTGGTCGGTAATTAGATAAGATGGAAGGGTCACACTGCTTTAAAATTGATCAAACGTTTGCTTCTTCCAAGAGTCTGGACAGGTGACTTCTCTGAGAGATTGGTTAAAAAGTGAGCAAAGTGGATGAGAGGGATCATAAGCCACCCCACGCAGAATACAGTTATTTACACCGTTGGGACCAGAATCCTAACCCAGAGCAATGCTTATGAAAACAATGTGTACTTCGTCTGGCGTTAATTTTAAAGAACTAAAACTTACATCCGTATTTAAAGGCATATTTGGAAGATTAACACTTGTTTCATCTAGTACAGTTTGCTCTATTAAAAATATTGCTGAATGCGTCAGCTTTGTTAGCTTTTTCGGTGATTATCGAACCGTTGTGTTGAAGGTATAAAATAGAATGTATACTGTAAGGGCTGATGAAAACCTTAAGGCTGATCACCTGTCTTTAGAATATGTAATACGAGATTTCAGCTTTTGTGCTGATTTGTCAGTGTCTAGCTGTTTGGCTTCTTGAATCATAGAGATTTTGTTTTGTTCCGCAGGTAACGAGATTTAGTTCAATGAGAGGATATATCAGATTGATTGGCTTTTCGATGGGCTCTTTTTCGTTAGAGTATTGACCTTTTGATTTCCTTTGTGATCCATGGATGTACAGATGTACATCATCATCATCATGCCTATTTTCCATTAAAATGATTTCTTTACTGAAAACATAATATTTGTTTTCTTTCCAAAGGAAAAGATTCAGCTTATTTCCTTCTTCAGACACGTGTAAAATAACTATTGTTCTTACTTCCTTTCTTTTCCATGGTTTATTTGTGTCCATTCTCATTTTTGTACCATTTGACTATTTATGTGAAAAAATCGGTGACAATAAGCATTATGCATATAAACATGTATAGTGTAGACCCTGTAAATGTCACAAACGCCAGTAAATGTCACTTCTGACAGTGACTTTGCGTGCAAAGCCGCTGTTGCATTTTACAGTGAGACTTTTATTGGTGACATGACCGGCGGTAAATATCTAAGCAGGTAAAAAAAATGCCTAGACGTTATGACATTTACAATCTGTACTGCTGTAGACCCTGTACATGTAACAAACTCTGGTGAATGTCACAGGTGACATCGAACAACAAATCTGTAACACAACGATATGCATGTATAAATTTGCTTACCCTCCTCTACCTGCCTCCCCCCCCCCCCCCACCTGCAGCTTAAACAGGGAAACAATCGGTGTCCGATCGTAAGTTCACTTCCAAAACTTTGGAACATATCGTACGAGAAATACTGACGCCGCACGGAGGGACATACGCACAGAAGACACAAACAGATAAATAGGGGACGTGATCGATCGCAATGCCTCTCAAAAAGTTGATATGTTGATGAAAACAGATTTCACAGAGGAACATTTTATTTAAAACAATGTGGTATTAAACCGTTGAGACCTTACATGTACCTACTCTACAGTAATTGTCATGATGTAGTCCTTTTGCTGGCAAAACATATATCAGAGTAGCTTGTTAATGTCATATATCAAGACATTAACCGGCGAGAAAAGAGCCAGTAGATGTAACAAACGCCGGTAAGGTCACATTATGACATTTACTGGTATTTCTAACACTTACAGCTGCTGTGCGGCTTTTGTGGTGCATTCGCCAGACGTGATGACAACAGAAATATAGGCCTACTCAGTTTGTTTAGAGATGCAAAATGTAAAATACAGTGACATTTGCTTTTCTCAAGGCCTGTATCGTGGTAACCTAATAATTCATTTTGTTTCATATGGGTGTGTGTTTATTTGCTTCTTTCGTTCTACATTTATTTATTTATTTCGCATGTCTCTCTTCCCAAGCTGACTGCGATTATTCATAGATATTTTGAAACAAGAGCTGAAGAGTATACCAGTCAATGGAATTAGGTCATGAACATTGTCAATCAAAATACTTTGAGTAGAAAAAGTTACTTTTACGAGGTCTATCGTCATAAAATGTCCGAACAAATAACTGCTGAAAATGTGAAAAATTAAATCCATACTTAGAGTCTCACGATGTTACTAAAATTCAATCCAGTGACATTTTTAAAATTATGGGATTTTCATGAACAGTACCCACCAATGTAAGATACACTGGTACAAAAGAAACAAAAGTTTGAAATAACATTTTTAATTGCAGATGGAACCGTGTTGATTTTGTTCTTGTTCTTGTTGTTGTTGTTGTTTTTGTTGTTGTTTATATAATTTATTACAATATTATACAGGTCACTAAGCAATGACTGCGGTTGGTGTTAGCATTCAAAACATGTCATCTATCACGGAATGGACAGAAAATGCGATGGGAAATTCAAATCTCATATTTCCCCGAGGGCTCGAGGGTGGGAGGTGGAAAGTGCGGGGTGGGGGAGGGGTAAGCAGTGGGAGCAGTGGGCAGCACAAGTTTATATTCCGAAATATTCGTCGAAATCGGACACACTAAACAGAAAATAATGTTGCTTGATCAGTGTCTGTTCATCCATATTTTATTCTTATCACCACCATGTTATCTGATAATGGACCACCACAGAATATCTTTTCTTTTTTTTTTTTTTTTTTTTTGTTTACAAACAACAATGACAGTATACTAAAAACTAGGATTCTTTGCAATTAGTTTTAAATGGTGCACTCTTGAAGAACTCGAGAGATACATGGGCTGATGCGCAGATTTGGTAGGATGCATAACCCCTATCTTCCACCACGAGCAGTGTTCAGTTCATTCGAGGTCTAAAATCATGTCATACGACATTTGTTCTGTTGCGCCAAAGCGCCGTGTTCTGTGGAGATATATTGGTTCACAATGTACAGTTATGTGCAAACTTTGAGGACAATCAAGAGATACGAATGAGATAAAAATATCTGGACGTAATATCTTATTAGCAATATGTTTAATTTTTCTCTAATAATAATAGGCATATTTGGATTAATTTCCGATGGTGAGTTCTAAGTTTTGATTTACAGAAGCTAATTTAGGAATTATTCGGTATATTTCTTATAATGTATGCTTAGATTATGTCTTATTTTAATGTTTCCTATAGTACACATTAGGATTAGATGGCTGTAAAATATGTATCTATGTAATTACCAGCCTGTATATGAATTTATGTGAACAGATTAATCACAATTACTTTGTGTAAAGGTAGATAAGGTGATTAAAAAAGATGAAAAATGATAAAAACGTGAAGACAGACTGTTATTTCATTCTTTGACACACACACGCCCAGTCACGGTACTGCAAGTCAGAGAAACTGGCCACACGCTTTCGAGATATATGAAACCCTTTCTCAAGGCGGACGACACACAAAAAAAAAAATTACAATTGCAAATACAAAAGCATGAACAAAATATATATTTACATACTGTTTTGTTATGGTGATACCAAAATAAAAGAATCTAATACTAAATATATCGGAAGAAAAACAGAAAACTATATACTTTGAAATATTTACGTTGTGGCAAATAAGGTATTCCCATTTTAGCAAGAAGACTATTTGGTGATTACCTTGTTCGCAAGTTATATCTAGACCGATTAGCATATATAATGTTGATTACAACAGAAAAGACAGTTTTAATAGAATAGAATTATGCATGAAAAAAATACAGGATTTAATAGAGATTCTCTCGACTACAATTCAGGTATGATGCTGCGATTTTATTTATTTATTTATTTATTTATTTATTTATTTGCAAGAATATACAACGTTTGTTTACAAGAAACGATTTTTTTCAATCACAGGCCGAATTTCTTTTGTTTGATTAATACCATTCCCAATTGTATTCCTTTAGGAGCAATTAGTTACTATTCGATTCAGTATATACGGTTTGGCCTGGATTCCACCTCCGCTGCCCTAGGATCGATCTTGCGTATTGCCATCAGCGAACCAATCCTATGTTGGGTTTACCGGTTTGCTACAACCTCACAAATATCCTTACGCTAGCATATGAGCCCTTCAAATATTAAAATGTTTGGTAAGATAGTCTATCGTGGAATCCACTTGATAAAGTTCAAACCTTACACATATTTGCCAATAGTTTCATCAACCCGCCGAACTGATAACAAATAATTTCATATAAGTCATACTGATGTCAATGTCACCAATGAAAATGTTTACAATGCTTATTTGCAGAGGGCAGTCACATACATACTTATTAATATTCTATTCAATTCAGGCAAATAGACATTCAGTCAAATTAAAAATATTGACAAAAGGACCTAGACTGCATTTTGTTATGTTCCGTTGAAAATTCTTCCGTCCCTTACAGCGCTAATGGCTCCAGTTTGAGACAGCATTCCACCGTATTTATTCTCCCCAACGGAATCGTATAAGTCGTGAACAGTTATGCAAACGGAGAAGTCAACTCGTTAACGGTTAGAAACTTTAATTACAAACAGATACTACGCGTTTCTGTGGGAGCGTATTTAACAGTATTATTCAAGTGTATATTTATTAAGCGACCTATTGAAAGTCACCGACAATCGAGAGAAATGCCTCGCAAGAAATGCTCTCTGTGCTGTTGTATTCTTGGTGATATCCATTTACCAGATCACTGACTGTGCTACAGGTGAGAATTGTGATGATCGTATTTCTGAAAATATTTTTTCACTTCATTTGCAAAAATAAATTTGCATTTGGCTTGACTTAAAAATTCAGTTTCATTTTATCCATTTTACTATCCGAGGTAAAAGTATACACACAAACACACAGATATATATATATATATATATATATAGAGAGAGAGAGAGAGAGAGAGAGAGAGAGAGAGAGAGAGAGAGAAAGAGAGAGAGAGTTACAAATATTCACCAAACAGAGCGGAAAGTGCTATCCATGGATTCTACAGGAAAATGCTTGATAACATGAACATAATTTTTAAATACGAATAAATAATATTATCATGGTCGAGATGAATTAGGAGTTGGTGCTTAAAGGCAAGGCGATTGGTGCCGTAACCCGCGGATCCGGGTTCGAATCTCCGTAGAGTACGAAATAAATTTCTCTAACCTGTATGATAATATTATTTATTCGTATTTAAAACTTCTGTTAATGTTATCAATCATTCTCCTGTAGAATCCAGGGATAAAAGTTTCCGCTCTGTTTGGTGTATATTTGTAATTCTCTATAATAACTTCAATATACCTTGATTTATTGAGTAGGAATCCAGATGGACTTAGATTAGAATTAATTACTCGGTCGACATACGGGTATGTCTGCTACGCACGAATGCCTACACCACCAACTTTGTAGCATCATTTTTGGTGATGTGTGCAAGGTCGAGATGGTATAGGGATTGGTGAAGGCAAAGCGATGGGTGCCGTAACCCGCGGATCCGGGTTCGAATCTCCGTAGAGTACAAATTAAAATCCTCTAACCTGTATGATAATATTATGTATTCGTATATATATATATATATATATATATATATATATATATATATATATATATATATATATATATATATATATATATAGATATAACTGGGAAATGTATCGGTAGTTTCTGGTCTATTTTTCTTTTAAGTGAAGGAGGTTGTGGTTGCTTGTTATACAAACTAAAAGATTTCTCAGTAACCAAAACTCCTCGGTCTTCTCAAAGATGCTAGTAATTGGCCAAACATTTGTAAAGTAATGTATATATATATATATATATATATATATATATATATATATATATATATATATATATATATATATATATTCTTTTTGTGGAAGTGGTTTCTTTGCTAGTTCTTCCAAACGTCTTTGATTACAGAGGAGCTCCTTGTCGCAGATAGGTTACTTCTCTTATCTTCCTTACTGCAGTATTACTTACTTTAGACGTTCTCTGGTGAAAGAACAAAATAATTCGTTTAACATTTGGTCATGATTGCTTAGTTACCTATAATTCAATTTAGTGTCCGGAAAGATTATTATAAACTGAAAATATATAACATATTTAGGCCATTTTGTTGTTGTTGTTGTATTATTATTATTTGTTTGTCCATATAATCCGATAATAAGATCTACACTACAATGGCTAAATAATTTTACAATGAAAGTTATCTATATAACAAGACGATGCATTCTTCAAAGATGAATATTACCTTCTTAAATGTACGTGAAACAAGCAGCCGCAAGACTATACTGGTGTCAGTTACTTCAAAGAAATTTTTAGAACCTATGTGCAGGTTCACTTGAACTACGGACTCTCGACCATGAATTACAAAACGTTTTGATGCTTTTGCGAATGAGAGGCAAATAAGATATTTGAAGGATTCTAGATATTCTTTCCAAAACTAAGAACAAACATGTTTTGCCGCTCTTTTAACTTCTCTTTCCTATTTTCTTCCATCATCATTCACAACTTGTCTGGCACATTTTAGCGGTATATCAACAACTTACCGTGGTAAAGCAGAAGTAATTGATATTTCAATAATCGATTGAATCGAAATTGAAGTGGAAAAATATCAAAAATCTTGCTCCAGTAACTTCAATTTGCTGTATTGTTCCAGAAACTTGTATGGATACCCATTATGTGTTCATAATATATCCATCACAGGCCGTCCCATAACACAGACATTATTGAACTTATTTGCTGTTTGCAAGTAAGGCGAACACATTTCTGCTCTTACATTAAATCATTACAAAAAAAGTCAATTGAACTAAATTTGTATCGAAATCGTGAGTATGATCATCGCAACCACTACTTTCAACTTCAAGATCATCTTCATTGTAGTCGTCATAATCATGAGTGGTCATTCTCATCATAATCGTTTATATTCTCATTCTCTTGGTCTTCTTCTTCTTATCATTATTATTACAATTAATATTATTATTACAATCATTATAATTGTAAACTTTAATTAATCCGTAATTGTACAAGTAAATTGTAAATGTTTATCTTATTTTGAATAAACAGTCAAAAGAGGTCTTCATATATTTTTGTAGCACTTAAAGTCTTTTGTCTTTGTATGAACTGAGCTAACACTGTCTCGCGTATGATATCCTTCCGCACGAGACATTTTTGATTGAAATTGTGTTCACAAGGTGCTTTATCTTTAATTCCTTTCATCTTTGACATAATGTGATATTGGCATAAAATTTCGTGATACCTTCTATACAGATCAAAGTTTGTAGGAGCCTTCAAGACAAGTCAATAATTTCAGAAGGCATATTAACAGTCGCAGTGCAAAAATGAGAATGTCAAACGTTAATAATTCTGTCAATGTACACGTAAATTATAAATCTTTATTTTTTATGTTGATTCCGTTTACATGATATAATGAGGTATGCTAATGAATAAACAGTAAACAGTATATGACGTAGGAACAGTGTTGATCACTTGTCCCAGAATAAGATCAGTGCTAATTGAATGCTATATACCTGATTGTTGGGGCGTTTGGTTCGGTTTGGTGTTTTACTCCACAGCAAAAAAAGTTGGTTATTTGGTGCCAAGGCAATTGGGGTAAAGTGCCAAACCCAAGGACAGTCCGCGGTAGTTGACCCGAACTGATCTAATGATAAGAGTTGAATCGGTCGCGAGTCCGGCACGCTAACCACTGAGCCATCCCGGTTCAAGCCTGTATTAGGACACACACGAGAGTGCATCGGACCTATTCTATATCCCTGAGCTAGTTGGGGTATGGTGCGTTGGTAAGTTTAAAATGGGTAGAATTCGAAGCCAGGTACATACTTCTCAGCAACGACAACCGCATACAATTATTAATAGCAATAGCGGTGTACAAGAATTACAGATCTTATACACAATACGCACATATATCTATAAGAAACTGTAAACCCTGATTACCACAAGTTTAAACTCTAGCGCTAGTTGCTAGAACGTACGAGACTAGAACCGTATACCTGAATGTCGGTTTCATTTTTTCCACACAAGCTGTATTTACATCCAGTTTGTTTAGGATAAACAACCCGGCACGAAGACATAAAGTGGACTAGTCAAATTGTTTGATCATTGCTTTCACCTAGTGAATGTGAGGGATGTCTTCAAACCCTCTTGACAAGAATAATAGTCCCCAAATTTATATTCAAAGCAAAATTTAAATGGTCGAAATCTTTTCATATATATCGTACTTATTAGAATATTTCACCTGTTTCCAAATGATATCTCACTGGAAATTCTTCCAGACACGTGACATTTGAAGTTTTTAGATCTATTAAACACACCGGGTAGTAGTACATACACAGCAGTGCAGTTAGATTTATGGGATAATGATTTCAGACTTTATGTTTATTAACTTCTTACTGGTAGTTTACAGACTCGATGGTTCAATTAAAAATGAATTAATGAAGGGCAGAAGTTGGACGATGATGATGAGGAGGAGTAGTAGGAGGAGGAGATTAATTTATTATTATCATTAGTAGTAGTAATAGTAGTAGTGATAGTATTTTCTAAAACCCATTGTAATCAATTCATGCTACATTTTTGTGATAGAGTTCAAGGGGTCAAATGACATAACTGTTTATATTTCGACCCATAACGGTGTATGTGTAGTGTTTTAAGTTATTGCACTATAACAGGAAAAACAGTGATTAGTGCTCTTCTCGTAATTGATAGATATAATTCCTTTTTTAAATAAGGTTATTTTTCTTCCCTTCATCTATCATGCAATTTGATATTTGTATAATATTTATCGAACCGTTTGATACGCTCTTCCTATAGGTCTACAAATCAATATCTTGAAAACAGATTGCTTCAGCCTCAGTATAAAATAAAAATAAAAACGCTAATTATTTTTTCGTTTTATCCACCAGTTTGTAAATATTTGTTTTTACTGTTTAATCCACCGGGTCGAAATATTTATGAAAGTGACCAATAAACAGTGAACAGTAAATGGAGTTGTTAGTCTCTTGTCACAGAATGGAGTTGTTAGTCTCTTGTCACAGAATAAATGATGTTTGATAGGATCGTATTAACATAACATGCCAAAACCTAAGTGGTCATGAGCTAGCTATACAAATACTCACAGACTGCTTGAAAAACAAACTTAAAACCCAAAAGTTTACCAAAGTCAAAGCCAGTTATTCTGGATCACAGTGACCTTCTTTTGTGGTGAGGATGTAGTGCTCATCAAGATGCATCTCCTCACCATATTTTTTATGATTCAAAGTTTACCACGATGCATATAAGGTGCAAATATCCTATGTGGTCATGAATTAATTGCAAAATCTTAACCTAAGCCAGTAAAATGTGAAATGTAGATCACATTGACCTTTTGTTGCAACGGTGTGGTACTAACAGAGATGTAAGCAATAGTCTAGATTAATAATTCTAGCAAGAACAGTGCTTGGGAAATAAATGTAATACCCAAGTTTTATCAGTGAAGCGTGAAATATCGGTGACAGTGACATACTTTTGTGATGAGGGTGTACTAGTCATCAATATACATCTCTTAACACGTTTCATGAATCCAGATATAACAGTATGTATGCAAGATGCAAAAAATCCCAAATAATGTACATCTATGTACAAGGTTAGTCCTCTGGTCCCAATCGTGAGGGTGTAGGTGTCACGAAACTCACTCCAAACTTTTGCCTAATAGCTAGGAAGAAAGGAGGATGTTTGAGATGCAGTGAGGCTGTATATTTGCATATGCTTTTATGTGTGTGGTCGACGACGCTGATGCAGACGACGAGGGTAGAACACTTGCTGTCCTGTACTCATATATTCGAGCTGTAAGATTAATATAAAAAAGAACAAAACAGAATTATAACTGAAATCATGAAATGAAAGGTTTATAATTAAATGTTTCAATCCTTTAAATGCTTGCCAGTAATTATTCATGCATGATTTTTGAACGACTTCAAGTTATGTACTAGGGTATTGTTGTTAAATAGGAAGTTCAGCAAAAACCTTCAGCCTGGGGAATTAATGAATTGAACTGGGCAGAAACATTAGCAGTTACATCACCATTGTTAAGTGGATCCGTAATGACAATTAATGTGCTATTAGAAAGACAGACAGGAATTCAAAAGTCAGACTACAGAAATTTTTAGTAGTGTAAAGCTAAAACAAAAAGTCGCAACTTATTGGAAAATATATACACACACACACACAGAGTTTGTGTGTGTGTGTCAGCGAGAGAGAAACTAAAACCAGGTTGATGGAAAGAGTCACAATTCCAAATCGGTCAGTCGGTCGAGAGATAGAGAGTGAGACACGGAGACAAAGAATAAAATATATCCCTGCTTTAGCGGTGCGATATATATATATATATATATATATATATATCTATATATATATATATATATATATATATATATATATATATATATATATATTGCGCCGCTAATAAAATCAGGTAGGTGGTGTACTCGCATTGCATATAAAATTTGGTTAGTTACGTTGCTTGTAAAATTCTAAAATCGCTGAGTCGCCTTGCTTCTAAAATCGGTTAGGCAAGAGGCAGAACGGCGACACAGAGAGAAATTATCGCGATACTAATAAAACCTAATAATTTCTGACCAATAAAAAGTGGAATCTCTGCTAAGCAGCATCGTCCTATAGTTTTCGAAATCATTTCGTGTTCAGGAAACGCGGTAACTAAGTTGATAGATCGTCGGACTAGTGATCAAAGGGTCGCGAGTTTGATACCCGTCCAGGCCAGCCCAGGTCGTCTCCCTCGGTGTATACTTGGTAAAAGCACTTAGCTCCATTTCCGGGCATTATATAGGAAATAATGTTTTAAAAGTACCGTGAAACAGACAAACCGACCAACAAAATGTTGGTAGCCACTGAAATTCCTGCTCGAATCGGCTACTTTGGCAATTCATTGTGGGTAATGTTCTGCAAGGCATTGTGGGTAAAACTGGTTCAGAATTATCCTTTAACTACTACATGCTTAATAGGAATGACAATTTGTGCAGAGGAGAACATAAATCGAGTCATAACCATGATACCTTGCCTACATAGTCTTGCAAAAATGACCGATTTATACTGGGATTTCCATGTCTACCGTAGTCTGCGATGAATTTACATATGTAATTGAAATTGACATTTATTTACCTGCTCAAAATTAATGAGCTCTCGTGTTGTCAAGGATTGTACATATAATTTTTAATTTGTTAAGGATATTTTTTTTTCTTTCGAAAACTGAAATGGTATACCGTTTAGACATTGTAGAAATGGACTTTAGGTCGCAGAAACGAACGAACAAATAATCCGTTCAGTATTTGAAACAACAACTATAACTGACCTATCAGCTCTCCACATACGTGTCAATGGTATATAAAGAATTAACCAATCAAATAATGGGATCAGTTATCGATGAGGGTAATTTCAGAGGCTTTTTAGTTACAATATATATAGCAACTTTAGATTCCAATGTCTTGTAATTCATTGGTCAAACTTTAATAAGATCAAATTCATCACATATACAGCTGAAAAGATACTGGACAAAAAATAATTTATTCAGAGAGACATGGCTCTTCATAAAGTTCCTAATTATTGTAATTTAAAAATTGCAACAACAAAAAAAAAAAAAAAAAAAATTAAAGTTCACACAGATGGTCTAGGGGAGTTAACCGATCCACATCAACTAATACCTTGGCACAGAGAGTTCTAAATTAAATTAGAAATTAAGCCATGTAAAAAGCACAGTGCAACATAACATATATTAAATGTTATATTCTATGTTACAAAAATAGTAATATATTCATAAATTTCATGTCAGGTCCAGTGATAAGAGCACATACAGGAAAGATGTAGCAAAGATCTGAAATGAAATAAGAAAAGTGAATTTGTTTCTAAGTGAAACAGAAAATATTTGCATTGAGTGTGGTAGATACAATAACGCAATGAATTTAGGAGTTGGGAAAACACCATTCTACCCTGCAACTCAGTGTTGTTACATTCAGGTAGAAAATGTAACTCAAAAATAACAAGACGATTAATGTGGTGACCAGACCCAAACTCTGCCCCTATAATCAATATCATACATGTCAGGAAATTGTTCAGAGTGCCTGCAGTGCAAATATAACTGTTCAAGTGGGTATTGGTGATGAAAAATCATGGTCAATAGAGGCTCTATAAGAACTTAAATTTCGATCACATATGGATGTAAAAAAAATGTGACAATTGATCCAGACAGTAGTAGCTACTGGGCAACTGTAAAGCTTCATGAGGCTTATTTTCTATAATTATTTGCATTTGTACTTGTGTCTCCTCTAAATTGCTCTAGACATGATCCACTGTATTGTAATTTCTCATAAATCAACTAATGACACTGAAAGGAATTCAGAGATGCACATAGTTGTCATGAATAAATACACTACCCCCACCCCTAGAGCGATAGGACCACTAATTCATTTCCCATAGAACTTAGTGTTAATATATTAATAAAATAAGACTAATTTCTTCATTAGGTTGGCATACAAACCACACATGCTTCCATTCAGTAGAGTTAGAGAAATTGTTTCAGCATTGAAATACATGTGTTTCGCAGCATTTGCTTTAGCCTCGCGCTCCTACACAGGGCGACTCCTTGGTCTGCATCTAATAACATAACCTCGCATTCAGAGTCCATATGCTATTTTTTCAATAGGAAATTAAATATAGGATATCAAAATAAAAGTAAATATTTTGTTGTAAACTATAGTACATAAATTGAAGTTTGTAATGGATAAAATTAAATCCATTTACTAGCCAATGGGTACATCTCAAAATATTTAATACTCTAATTTTTATTCCCGAACCAGTAGACTGGTTCTCTGGCTGTACAATAATTATTAGTCCGATACCGAGAAGACGAAGAAGAAATTAAACATCATCGTAACGCTAGTATTACTTACATTACTCAAAATTTCTTTCAACAAAGTAATGCGCATCGCTGGTGTTGTTTAAAAGTCCAAGAGACAAATCACAAATGCAAGTGTTAGCCAAACAGTTAGGAACACCTTGGCTCAATTATGCGCATGACGATGCCAGTCAATTTTACCACATGCGTAGTTACTCGTCGATTTAAAACCTACCACTCCGGATTATTTGAAATTTCGTACAAATTTGTTTCACAGTTGGTGCCAAGAAAGAGGTCCTGTCATTTACACGTCACCTTCCTCGTTTTGGTCCGTCTAAAAAAACTATAAAAATATGATTGAGTTCGTTTCATTCTAACATTATTTAACATGACTTCCTTTCAATCTTATCCTCTTGCCAAAATGATCCCTGCACTGTATCCCATCAGTCGTGAGAAAATGCACAAGTACGTTCATATTGGGTAGAAGCTAGTCTCAAAGAAGTAAAGAAATGCTACGATGGTTTGCTTTGACAGCACATCAGTTACTTCAAGGCATCATTTATATACCACATCAAGCAAAACGTTATATTTTTTTTTTTTGGAAAAATATAAAGTAGCTTTGTCACTTTGTCACAACTGGCTGATCCAAGAATCTATACGACAACCAAACAACAAATCATTTTGAAACCAGGTGGTAGTGGATCTTCAGGAGGTGTCATTATTCGTTCACTTTTAAAATGGAATCCTAATGCCGCAGCTAAAAAGGTCAAATCTCCTAAAAGACGGCAGAAAAAAAAGAAAATAAGTGGTGGTGGTGGTGGTGCAGCAGGTTCACACTTTAACAGGAAGAAGAAGAAGAAGAAGAAGAGCTCGAAGAAAAGTCCCAAGAAAAATACATCTCCTGTAAGAAAGAGAGGTTCTGTCGCTAGGACGCGCACGTGCTCAAGAAAACCACGCTCGGTGACGGTTTCTCCGGCCACTTCTTCTTCTTTCATGATGATGCCTGCCAAACCTAATTTAACACTAGTGTTTCCCAATTTGACGAAAAAATGGAAACCCATTTCTAAACGAACTTCTATATGTCTATATCTCCTGCGATGACGGTTTTGTCTCCCTTGAATCAGGCATGGTGTTCATTTTGAGCTACAAACATGGATTGGTATTTCCGCTTGATGAATGCTTATTTCTGGTACGTAATAGTGGTGCAGTATATGTTTATTTTGTCATCGTTTTATGCTGCTGATTAAAATAAAAGCCGTTTATCGAAATAATTAACGAATTGGAAAGTCACATTCAAATTTTTCCAAAATCAAAGTTAAAATTTTGAATCACATTGCAGTGACTTTATTAAAGGTATGGAAACGTATGACACTTTCACGGACTGTCTATTGCCAAACGATGAGGGGTTGGAACCCAAGACATCTGGCGCTAAAGGCCACAGCACTAACCACTGGCCATCGTTTGTATCTTGTTGGTCAACCGATCAAGCCTAACTTGGTCACAAAGATGTTATAATAATACTTGACTGTACGGATATGTAGATAATTTTATACAAACAACAATAAATATTAAAACTAATCTCTAACTGCTCAGTATCCACTTTCGTTGATGTTCTTTTTATCTCTGCTTTCATCGCTGCATCTGCTGTTCACATGATGTAGTTAAAAATCTTTGCACATACATTCTCTGACGTACTGACAAACATTTACAGAATTATTGTAAAGTAGTGTTATCATATGCACAATATAAAAAGAACATAAGCAATTAAATTAACGCCTGTCTCTGTACACAGAAAATAATTCTT
The DNA here is from genome assembly GCA_029931535.1 of Margaritifera margaritifera. Classification (NCBI taxonomy): domain Eukaryota; kingdom Metazoa; phylum Mollusca; class Bivalvia; order Unionida; family Margaritiferidae; genus Margaritifera; species Margaritifera margaritifera. The sequence continues at coordinate 122,186 of JAQPZY010000561.1, forward strand.
TCTAGAGTTAAAAATCTATACTTATTTCATCAATAAATCATGTCATACTTTTAGAAGCAAACATAATATTCGCGCTAATTCTGTTTTCAAGCTCTTTCACTATATATCAGAATAGGTGACAATTTATACTTATAATTCCATGTATATACCTTTCATTTTCTAAATAGAAATCCGGTGGCTTTGTGCATATAGCCGAGTGTTAAATTCCATATCCTTAGCGAGTGAGAGTTCGTACGCCTCGAGTCCTTACCTTCCAACCTTGCTCCACCCATATACATATATATCCAGAAATAAGAAATATCCTCTCTGCTCGGCATATAGGTGTCAATTTAAAGTGAATATATATATATATATATATATATATATATATATATATATATATATATATATATATATATATATATATATATATATATATATATATATATATTGCAACAGGATGAAGGCGGGTTGGGATTGGATTAGTGAAGACACCGAAAGCAATTGGGTTAATGAGATGTTAATTTATAAATGCAATTTAACGATGAATGATTCTGACACCATTGTAACAAAACGATAAGGAAAACGATATAGTTCCCAACATTTAACCAATCAACAACAATAGCCGAGTGTTAAATTCCATATCCCTAGCGAGTGAGAGTTCGTACGCCTCGAGTCCTTACCTTCCAACCTTGCTCCACCCATATACATATATATCCAGAAATAAGAAATATCCTCTCTGCTCGGCATATAGGTGTCAATTTAAAGTGAATATATATATATATATATATATATATATATATATATATATATATATATATATATATATATATATATATTGCAACAGGATGAAGGCGGGTTGGGATTGGATTAGTGAAGACACCGAAAGCAATTGGGTTAATGAGATGTTAATTTATAAATGCAATTTAACGATGAATGATTCTGACACCATTGTAACAAAACGATAAGGAAAACGATATAGTTCCCAACATTTAACCAATCAACAACAAGTACCTTTAACGAGAAAATCAAATAAAGATAAACAAATAGAACTTGTAAACAAATATGAACACTGTTCTATCACCAATCAACGAATGAAAGTATACGATTCACACGCTAATACAAACAAGGTCTTATTTAGCACCAAGGGTGACCAAAACATGTGATTTATATAAAACTACGAATAATGTATCATTAATATTATTTATCAACAAGAAGGACGCATGTATTATGCACTTTTTAATATATCACTCATTTAGCGATATTTGAAATATGGATGCACGAAGTTATCAATCTATCAATTCATCAATTTACCACCATTTAGCGATATTGAAATATGTATGCATGAATTTATGAATATATCACTCTTATAGCGATATTGAAATATGAATGCATGAAATTTTGCTCAGATAGCAATAGTGAATAACAATTAAAACACACACACACACACACACACACACACACACACACATATATATATATATATATATATATATATATATATATATATATATATATATATATATATATATATATATATATTTATATCGTGGCGTCCAGTTGACGACCAAGATGTATATTCGGTTCCAACAGCTCTAGTCAATGGTCAAGGAGCCACCACGCATGGCCCGACCCTCCCAGCCTGTTGAAAGGGTCCCTCGAGATCCTTCTAATCCAACACAGACCCGCTGGTCGCGAAACCTATGTCCCTCACATGTGAACACCAGTACTCTCTTCCGCGCCAACGTCACCAGACAGCAGTGTACACGTCACAAGAAACCCCACAGAGTTCTGCGACTCCACATCACCAAACCATACACAAGTAGCTAAAAGTATAACAACTGAACCGTGTAGTACATATGGCACGGTTAAGTACTTTTGCACTGATATATGTTGCGCATGCGCGCGCATGAATTCGTTTCGTTACATATTACATTTCATCATTCAATGCATGCAGCGTATAATTAAATTCAATCTGTCTGTTCAGTTATAACAAATGGCTAACTTGAACCAGATTGTAGTATTTCTAATAGCATAGCGTTATATGACCTAGGTATTGACTCTCTGTAGAATTTAGAATAAATTCTAAAACATCTAATATATGAAGCAATTCTGTCATATAAAACGAATAGTAATAAAGAATGCAATCTTAAATTTCACATACCTCTACAGCTGAAGATTGCTCCCGTAAAGTGGTAAGCTTCCTGACAAAACTCATAGTAATGTAATTTGTACATGCAGAATTTGCTCTATAAGTACCCTAGCTGTGATGAATATGCTTAGCTAGAGAACTCGAGGTACTTGGGTTTTCACTTGGGTTTTCACTGCAAGCAATTTGCACATGCAGCATGGGTTGAATCGCGCTCAGAATTTCGCAAAAACTAGAGCCGAAAAAAATAAACCACCATCGGGTAACGCTGTACGCGGCAACGAAACCCGAGTACGTTTTCGATCACATATATATATTGATATAAAGATATAAAGTATACACAATTCCGTGACATATATATATATATATATATATATATATATATATATATATATATATATATATATATATATATATTCTTTTATACGACATTCATGAAACAAGTTGAATATCATTATATGCCAAGAAATTGAGATTATATTTATTACATACTTCCTATCACTTGGCAAGAAAGAAAAGAATTATGAAGCATTTAATATTGAGTAAATGCTCATATATGAATAAGGTATTAAGTAGCTGTCATTTCCACTCACTGTCTTAAAAAAAATGATACCTTGTAAGATCAGTAAGGATAGAGAAAAAGCGTGAAGCATTCAAACACTAGTATTACTGAAAACTGTTGTTGAAAAATTTGAATCCTCCTGAAAGCAGGTCTCATTTTACAAATGCATGTTTAATCCAAATAAGTAACAAGACCGTAAAATATACAACTTATTGCTTGAAGCACAATTACTAATGAAACACAATGTATGTACACAAATTACAGCTGAGTATTGAAGCTCACACTTCACTGATTTTCTGACAAAAACCACTGAATTAATATCTTGCAAATCAAGTCTCCTGGTACACATATATTTTGTCAGGTAAATAATCCGGAAATTGTTGAATTAAACAAGTCCATATACAATGATCCATTCAGCATGAATTGGCTTGTTGGTTTGAGTTATGAGGTTTTATGGTCCACTAGTACAGTACAACTATGCTCACCCGTAACATCTTCCCTTTCCCTCGTGGTCTCCATGACCTGTGTAGCATACCAGTTGTGGAAGTGTGATTTTAATTCTTTATTTTAGTATTTATTTATTATCAAATCCAGTGGTTGATCTTTGTCCATACACGAGGCAGGTACAAACAAAGGAGTGATTCCATTACATTGTCATTCAACTTAGCATCTTTGCACTTTGATGGGCGCTTAACACATCAAATATTGCCACTGCCTGCTAACTGCATTGAGCAAGGGGCAGCTGGTAACATGTTTGGTTCACATGTGGAATGATGACATTATCCAAAATGAGGGTGTCTCAAAGTTGAATTTTACCACTCTTAAGCCACAGTGTTAATGCCATGGTCATCAGAAAGTACTGATGGTGCAACTTTATGGACAGTAGCATTGTTTTAACCATTCAAGTGACCATGGTTCGTTGTTGGCATAGTTTTGTTCTTTTGTATTCTTTTTTTTAGGCATTTATAGAGATTAGTCTAGAAAATTAAATACATACAAATATGTAGACTTTGTCAGGCAAATCCACGAAATTAAGTACATGTAGACCACGAAAATGTCCTTTTTTTTCTTTTATCTTTTTGTTCGTTTTTTTATATTACAAAACCATGAAAATTGAGACCCACAACAATAAATAAAAGCATTTCAAAATGTGAACTATTGCAGCTCCTGCAACAATTAGTATAAATATAGATGATTTTTTCAAGGTCAACATTTTTTCTTTTTAGCGAGGTTTCTGTTTTATCTGAAAGCCTGAGCATCAGATCACATTAGCAGATCTGATATTATGACCATCATCATAATAATACATGATCCTGCAGAAACATTAGCACATAAATCCATGTGACTTTTGTTCTTTTTCAAACAAGCTTAAATGACAGATCACGACTGATATGTTAAAGTCATGAAATATATCCATAGCCTCTCTGAAAACTGTTGAATTTATCACAATGTAGCATTGTGCCTTTATTTACGATGTTTAAAAATGTCATATAATTATTTTGTGTTCACTCTGCCATTTTCAGTTTCACTGCATTGCACTCCAGGCAAAGCATCTTCACTGCCTACCCAATCTGACCAATCTAGTAATTTTTGTACAGTAGTGTACATTTTGAGCACTGTTGTTGGTCTTGTAATTACAAAATGGGGCAAAACACCAGTTATGGTTATAATTTAGTGTTAATTGAATAATTTATTACTGGTCCAGAATGCTCAAGATGTAATTCCTCTAGGATAAATTTGTCATTAATGGCAGACAATAATTTAATTCTATGGCTCCCCTAAAAAAAAAAAAAAAGTAATACATTTTACAATGCCACCCATCCCAAAATTTGTACTCGACGAGTGTACTTGATGAGCAAATATTAAAAATCTGTCCGACATCTTGCGTGCTCATCAGATGACACACAGTTCTCTAAATTAAAGCCAATGTGCAAGAACAACATTGAATGGCAAGTAAAATAAAAAAAAGTCTTGTTCAAGCAATTTTATGGGCATGTCCTTTCAATTTATGACCACATGAATCATGGGGTCTAACTGATACTGCAGTTAACAATGCTAACTTTGCACCTCTGCAATCCCTACTTTGATCCCAGGTTCCAACACATACAAGTATATCTGACTGCCCATCAAAGGTTGGTAATTAACTCCTGATCCTTAATTTCCTTCATCGATGCTGCTGCCATAACAGCCACGAAGTGAAACCTACATGTCTCTATTTGCTAATGCATATTTTAAAACAAAAAGAGACTCTTTTTATCCTGGTAACATAACTAATTTTCAATGAAGTGAAGTGATATTTTCATTATTGACAGTTTCAAGTTAGTTGTTCTGTGTTTATGTCCAAACCGAAGTAATCACTTTGCTCCCTAATTAGGGATCAGTATTATCATAGCGTTTCATACTCCAAGGAAAGATAACTTCTTTAAATGCAATACCCGTCTTACAATGACGACAATGGGATTATAAAACAAGACAAGACGTTTTATATTATAGTTGGCTTGGCTTTATTGTAACAAAATATATATACTTTTATCCTTGAATATAATATATGAATATGCAAATTTTCAAAACAACCATTCAAAACCAATCATCAGAGACCCCTGCTCAAAGTGATGTGTATTTACAAATTTTCACAAAATCCACTTTTCACTTTTCATCACCTCAACTAAGGATATAAATCAAATCTGCAGATATGAATGCACTTCTGTTTGTTATGTAACAGTACTTAATATCAATATTCAACAACTATGTATGTGATACATCATCCTACAAGAAACACGATCAGCATATGAATTCATGAATTTTTTTTTCTTCTCCAAATAATTTGAAATTTGAGATTAAAACTCTTAAGTATAGAACCATGGCAGTGGCCCTTGTCAGAAAATATTGCTTAAAATCATCTTTTCCAATACATGTAGGTGCCTTTAAACAAACTGGACATGCGTAATAAATTTTTTATAACTTTGCCACTGACTGTATGATATTTAACTAAAAGCTGCCATCAAATATCATAAACAAACACTCAAATAGTGGAAAATTGTAAAAATATGCAAAATATCACTTCCCAATCTAAACACCAACATTGCAAAAAAGGATGATGGAAAATTTATAAAAACTTTCCAAATATAAATGTAAATACATAATTCTGTGATGAATTGAAACAACTGAATAATTATTATTCCTGAAATAGAGATCCCAAAATGTACTGTCTGAAATATGTATCACTAAATCCAACTGAACATTTTCTGCAAGGTGGGATTTTTTCAGATTAAAAATATTCTGACAAAAGTCCATTCTTGGAACAGCTCAATTTAAACACTAAATTCCTGAGTGAAGAAAAAAGCTAAGCTAAAGCAACAAGGACATGAAAAATATATGTTCTCTGTTCACCAATGACAAATGCAAACTGTGTAGAACCAAGCAAACTTTATGCATTTAGTAAAAGCTAATCTGGTTCAAACCTAATTGTAGTGAGGTTATGTGTTACAGAGAGGGTATGTAATTGTGATATGTAAGGAGACAAAAGTGTTCTCCGAGTCAGACCAAGGGAATCTCTCTAACTCTATGAATATGTGTGTGTGTGTATGAGAAGATTCAGAATAAAAAATAAATATAAATTTATCAGCTTTGAAACCAACCCATTGGAGATCTCTAGAGTAAAAGGTTAATATATGAAAGCCATAAAAAAAAAAACATTCCTCATTCTAAATCTTGCCTAAAATCTACCTTCTGTGCTACAAGTAACAGAAAGTACTTCATTTGCACTTATGTACAAGTTTGTGTCCATAAAAACTTAAAAGACATTTACTTATCAGGAATAAATGCTGGAAAGAAATGGGTCTATTTTCATTTTAAAAGTCTGAGCATAGGAAAATACATAGTTTATGTAGCTCACATATCCAAATGCAGTTTTGTCGACTGGTTGACAAAGAACATGCATAGCATTGCCGGATCTGTTAGTCCTACAATCCATAATTAAGTACATAAAATACACTGAGAAAGAAACAGGCTATATTCTTCCAGTGACTGAACTCTTATCAAAAAAGGATTATAACTATTTGATGTCATATTGTTATACTGATATAATTTAATTTGATACCGATGTTTAAAAACAAAATTACTGAGATTTTAAAAAAAATCAACTTTTTATAACTAATATTATTAACGAGGATGCCGCTTGAACAAAATACTTCATGATGAACAACTACAGATACAGAATAGAAAAAAAATCAATACCAGATTTATATTTTTAAGTTTGGGCAAAACAATCAATTTTTGCAATTATAAAGCTTTCATCATGTAATAAAAAAATAATGGTTTGTTAAGGATAGCCCTAACAATAACATAAAATTAAGTCTTTGGAAAATAACTTTATAACATATTTGAGCCCCTGCCGAAAAAAAAAAGTATCTATTAGATCAAAGAGCAATTAGTTTGGTGTACATTATAGGAGGTAACAATTGTGAAGACAAATCTGAACAAAACAAGATGGAATGATTATGTTAGCTGGAAACAAATTCTTTAGCGGTGAATTCTACAATATAAATTTAAATACAGATGTAATGACCATACAGTACTGTTCTAGTATACCTTCCATATATATATATATACTATAAACTCTGCCTAGTACTAATGTGCTTCTTCAATGAGATTATTTAATACTGTTCTGTGTACTATGTTGTACTGTGCATTACTTACAGTGATAAAAAACTTTTTGCTGCATAAGATTTTTGTCGAAACAACAACTAGACCTTCTTCTCTTTCTCTTTTCAAAATGAGATCGAGATGTTTTTATACAGGTAGTAATATTTACTGTGAGGAAAAATACAGCATATAAACAACTCCATCTATGAATTTGTTGATTGCAATGATGATACTATTATTTGCCTTGTAAGGCTACTGAGAAATATAAATGGACATTATCAAATAATAATTAATCTAATTCTACAGTACAGTAAAACATCAATTATCCATATCCATGTTTATCATACCAATTAACAGAGTATTCCCCTGATAAAGGTTTTATTCTGTATACAATTACAGTAGTCCCTCATTATAATACTGTCCATGGGAGCCATAGGTTATTCCACATTATAATGGGAGTACATGATACATATAATTTTACTACCACTTAATGAAATAGGATCAATGACCATATTTGCCTTATAACAGGGACTGTTATAATGAAGAGCATTAGAGTGAGGGAGTGCTGTATTGGTACTCCAGACCACCAATTATCCAAATGAAATCCACATCTCCCAATGATTCCAGATAAATGATGTTTTACCTTATTTCTGACTTTACCAAGTGTTTTGCCGAATGCCATGAAATTCTGCGGTATAATTTTCAAAGTCAACATATACTGTGGAACCTGTCTCTGTGGACACCTCCATATAAAGAAGAACTTTTTAATACGAAACAACATTTATGAATAATACCATTTCAGCCTCTGTATAAAGGACACCTGATTGTTAGGGACAATATTAAAGTCATTGGAGTGTCTTTTATTGAAAGGTTTCACTGTAGAAGGGTTCCAAAGTACATCAAGCCAAGCCTCACAACCAGTATTATAAGCATCATCTTAGAAATGATCAAAGAAGATAAAATTGATTGCTTGTGAAAGCTTAATATGGTCCCACTATCACCACATGGTTATGAAAAAGATCACAAACGCTTATCCATAAATATATATGCACACACAAAAAAACTGAAACAAACTTTTAAGTGGAGAAAAAAATATTGTCAGACTGGCCAAGTCAATGCAATTGAAAACAAACATATGCTACCTCTAAATCCTCATAACATGCTCCATGTACCAAATCGCTTAAAATGTCAATGTGGGAGGGTGAAACCCACAGTATTATTAGTGTAAAAAAAAAAAAAGACAAAGGATACAAAAATACAACTTATACCAGAGCTTGACTGCTGTAATAAGCTGTATTTTCCAGCCTCTTTAGTTGTCAAATTTTATGCTAACAAAAATGTGAGCTTTTGCCAAAATTGACATTTTAAATATTTTGGTATACAGGGTGTGCATAATCCAATTATTTTTTTCCCCACTGCTGTATAATAGGTCTATACTGTACTTTGTTTATGTACATTTTGTTATGCCTGATGGGAAATAGGATTCAATTTATTGTACATAAGGAATGAAGCATAATTACCTAACAGAATCCTCATATAAACAAACCAAAACTATGATAAACAAATGTAGTTTTCAAGGGAAGAGGCTCTGATTAAAACAGGCTTAACCAGACAAATGTTTTCAAAGTATCCTTAACCCAAGCTGGAGAACAAGTTCAACTTAAGTTCAAACAAAACTGTTCTCAAGCATTTTTACTGGAAAATTCTGAAACTGCACAACATCAACAAGCGTACAGGAGACTAGTTTTGGAACCTGTACTATAATCTCTATGAACACACAAGCAATAAATGTAAACTGCACATCTCTTGTTGACATTAGGTTACAAGAGACCTGCATGCTCACTATATGCATAGTCTAACCATTGAAGAGTGTTCCTATCAGACAATCTGCATGTTTTGATATTGGGTGCCGAGTTCCAAAACTTCTCTCCCAATAGTCTGCAACAGACCTTATCCAAAACTTCTCTCCCAACAGACTACAAGAGACTGCAACCAAAACAAAAGTATACCAACATGCATTGGTATCATCAACACCCTATCATAGGCAAGATTTTTGTGTAACAAATGTAGTAAATGCCTCGAATAATTCATAATTTACAACCCCTGAATAAACAGAAAGAAAAAGGTCTTGACCACAATGACAATAATGGTTCTGGCTTTGGTATCAATCATATTTACAATAAACAATACACATATCAAATTGGTAATTAAATCTTGAAATCACTGCTAAATTTTTATGGAGATCTATACACGGTTCTACACTGAATATACAGTAGCGTTATATGTTAAGTCGGCACAAGTGGAATGAATAAAATTGGAATATATAATGATGTTCAAAAATTAGCGATGCAGTATGCGTAGAAAACAAACTAAGTGAGCATCTTTGTAATGTGCTTGATGTTAAACTAAATGGCAGCTTGGCTATAAAAGATTCATGCTATGGACATGAAGTCTGATGTCTTAAAATAACAAGAAACCCAAGTGGGACTGCTATCACTCGCCTTGATTTGACCCATTTTAACCACATCCTGATAAAAATTCTTTCTAAAGATAAAGGCATAATTAATATGCACTGTATCTTGCTCATAATCAAAGTCATCCAAGATGTTGATGATAATAGACCCCAACAGATCAAAAATATGGCTTCAAGAGTGGTAACAAGCCCAGTCAATCAGATGCAAGATCACCATATTAATATAAGTGAAAAGGTAATGAAGGCTCAATCTAAATTCAACAGCATACAAGCCAAAAAGCTGACCCCATATGATTTAAATGTCCTTAAACATACAACTTATTTTAATGAATTTTTTATTTTTTTTTCTTTAAACAAACTTGGCAGAACAGCCACTAAACATAAACTATAAGAATAAACATAAAGGTTCCTAAAATAAGACCTTACATGTGCACAATGATTCCCTGCCCTTCTATACACTTTCTGCACCAAAATATCTTGGTTTTCACTAAGGTGTGATCTGAAATAGGGTCTTGCATCCACACCGCAAATGTACTCCAACCAGACTACAAATGTGCTGTAGTCTTAATCTAACATTGTACCCCAAAGATTCTTACAAAAATCTGAAGTGTCTGCACTAGTGGCCATAAGTATTGTTTGAAACTGTCAAGAACACCTGAATTTTATTAAGTCCATCTTATAGCTATGTCTTGTACACAGACTTAACCAGTTACCTTGACACCTCTAGCATCGTGGCTGACTCTAACATTATGATTTGCATTCATGAGCAAATTTCAAGTTGAACAATCAAGGCAAAAAAGTCTGTATCTGAACACTTTCGATATGAGATAATCCTTTCTATGAAATCTATGAATATAAAGATAAAAATTAAAACAGATATAATGTAATCAGATGTTTGTATTTAAAATCATCTATAAATCAAATGGTACAACCTGGCAGTTTAACTTTTCTGTAGAAAATACACAAGGGCTGATCCACTAGTAAAATATAAAGCGGCATGTATGCAATTTGTAACTCCATCCAATCAGCCACAAGCATGCAAATTCACACGTTTAACTTGTGGACTTGGCCAAAAAGCTTTCTGTCAAAAGGGCAATGTACCAGGTACCTTTGGTCGCGATATACTGATGTTTTTTTAAGTATAAATCTAATCTATCTCTATGTACAGTTATGGAGATAAGTTCTTAAAATACAATTCAGTCACACTGAAATTAGAAACTATTATGTAACAGTGAAACCTGCCTTAGCAGACACCTGCTAATAACACAGACAATGTTTGTGGGTCCCTTTTGTTAATTTGCATATTGGGTTTTACCTCCACATGCAGAAGAACACCTGCCCTTAAAAGACAGAGATGTATGGTCTTTCATTGTCCTTTATAACAAGTTTCACTCTATTTTTGTCTCAGCAAACTATAATGCTTCAAGTCTGTTATTACTATACCACATTCAAATACATAATGTTAAATTAACATCTGATTCCACTAAAAGTACTATGTATACAACCATGATTCACTTAAAGCATTATGTTTGCAAATTATTATTTTTCTGTTTTTATCAATTTATTAAGATTATTTGCTTTAATTAATTTTCCAAACACTGTCTCCACTGGATAATTTCTTTGTAATAATATTTTAAAATTTATTTTGAACAATACACAATCTATCTAATGCTTATAAACCTGTACATCATATTACTGGTACATTACGACTATCAAGGAAGCTGAAATGATATGTGCAATACACAGGCTACCAATGATTGGTAATTACATGTCAAATTACATTATCATGCATTGATCTGTATCTCTCTTGCTATAGTACCTATCTACATATATATCTTGACAGTACAAAGTAAAATTGCATTACTGAAATATCTCTTTTTCAACATATTTTCTACTTTGACAATAAGGTTTATACATTTCCATAGCATTGCAATTTGTGGAAAAAATGTAATTTACAAAAATGTGTTTAATATATGAATAGATGCATGTGCTCATCATCATCATCACATTTTCTGGAATATCTCATATTTGGATCGGAAGTCCATGTTGGATTTCACATCTTTCTTTTTGCGCTGAGCCAGACGTTCTCGCATTTCCTTGGCAGACAGGTTCAGATTAAGACCTCCATTAGTGTCTGGGCTGGAAGTGGAGCGTGAGGCTTCCTTCTTTACTGGGCTTGGTTTTACAGGCTCCTGAAAAGAGTAAAGAAATAAGTATTAGTTTTCAAAACAAGGGTTTCATGAAATGCTTGTTCTCTCCTGCTAATGCAGTGGAGCACAAGTCCTAGTGATATCGGCAGGGCTTAACAAATTTGATAAAAGTCAGCATGCCCAGGGCAAACTGACTGGAAAATTGGACTTGCCCTTGGGAAATCTGAGCAGGCCTCAAAATAAGACAACTTAATATCACAACTAAAGTTAAAAAAATTATGTAAAATAAAATATGGGATGTTTTAAGGAAACCTTGTTATACTTATATTACAAATAAAGAAATTTTGTTTCCTTTTTGCATTTGTTTGCACCTTACAACCATATGCTGATAATTAAAGTACCCTCTCTCTCTTTTCTTTCTTTCTTTCTTTGGACCTGCCCATGAGCAAATATAATGCAAGCTTGAGCTAGCACAAGTCAAATATGAGTTTGTCCCAGGCATCGGGCAAGTGGATTTGACAAGTCCAGTATCAGGGTACAATCTTTGGGCATATACTGGTAATAATATACAGCACTCCCTTGCTATAACATGGTAGTTTGGGTCCATAACTGCTGATTGCATTATGTACCGAAAAAAGTATAGTGAGAATGATCAAAAATTTGATGACTGTCTGTATGTATGTTGGAGGTGGGGTGGAATTGTGGTGGTAGTAATTATTTTAGTTCATGTAAATTGTATATTTTAACTTCATGGTATTTGTGCAATTAATCTGTATCAAATAATAATGATTTAAAAAAGGAAGTAATGATATAATACTAAGCTCAAGGTGTTTTCTTTCAACCTATATTGTCATGCATATGATAAACCAATTCAAGTACAATGGTTTAGTCTTAGTCAAGGGATCCACTGCATTTTATCCAGAATCCTGTTATAATGAAGGGCATTATGACAAGGGAGCTAAATCAAAGTTTTAATTGAATACAACCATTGATAGAAAGAGATTCAACGCAGTATCTTGACATTGATGACAATGATGAAACAGCTAATCTGGCAAATGTCACCATAAAACCATTGATAGAAAGAGATTCAACGCAATATCTTGACATCGATAACAATGATGAAACAGCTAATCTGGCAGATGTCACCAAAAAACCATTGATAGAAAGAGATTCAACGCAGTATCTTGACATCGATGACAATGATGAAACGGCTAATCTGGCAAATGTCACCATCTTGACATCGATGACAATGATGAAACAGCTAATCTGGCAAATGTCACCAAAAAAACTACATCTTACCATTTACAAGTGAGAGAGTCACATGAACCGGACCTTATGATTAAGGAGTTACTTCCCTTTCTTTGCAAATCCTTTCACCTATGCTTCTTGTTTTCAGCATGCTGGATTTATATGACTTAGAACATGATACAACAGCAATGCTCAGCAATGACTGTATCCTATGAAAAAATCAATGACCTTCCATAAAACTAACACTCAATGACCTTGATCTTTGTCCCATGATGAATTTCTGTGCTGAACTGGAACATGCAACAGTCATTTCAAAAACTCTGACTACAAACTGAAGAGCTTTTCGTACAAAGGTCAAAGTTGTCTCTTTTGTTATTCTTTGCATATTAGGGCTAAGATTTGTCTACATGGTATAATAATTGTGTCTTCTCCACAGTAAGATAAAATTATTCATTAATGCATCATTGATGTAATACAGAAAGAAGACTGATGACTTCTTATATAACCTTTATAATTGTTTCCTGACTTGAATCAACAAGTACCTACAAGCTCTAATTGAATGTCAGCTGAACTTGTTAAGCAGGTGCCCTATCAATTAAATACCAATCAAAGAATTACATGCTGGCTCAGTTGAACAATCATGTTAATAAGTTTGGAGGGCCTGATTTGATATTTACATCACAAGAATAACTTACTGTGAAACCCTACAATACATTAAGTGCAACTCATGACTGTCATCAAGTTAATTCCTCTCAGATCCTTTCCATTTATTACAATAACTGACATTCTATTCATTGTCAACAAATTCAAACAATAGTATATAAAAAACTAATGCAACTAGACCAAGTACATGGTACAATCCAGTCCCACATACAAATCTCTCTCTCTCTCTCTCTCTCTCTCTGGATCTCTAATAAATGAAGAAAAAAGTAATAAATGAAGAAAATAAGTATTTATTATAATAATAAGTTTTGAAAAAATACACAAGTATCTAAAGGAAATACCGTATATACTTGTGTATATGCCGATAAAGCAGATACCATCTGCAAACTGCATAGACCCAGATCTGCCGCCGCATAATGCGCCAGCAGATAAGGATCTATGCAGTTTCTAAGGACTAATCAGTAGAACAAACAACACAGACCCTGATCTGCCGGCGCATTATGCGACCGCAGATCAGGGTCTATGTTGCTTGCAATTGGACCCGGCTTATATGTGAGTGTAACGAACTGAAGGGCAGATTTTTGCAGAAATCATAGCATGTGGGCCGGACGTCTTACTAGGAGTTACATAATTTCGGATCTCTGAATTGACTTCAAAGGTATTTAATCCTTGTGCAGCAGGGCTATTGCCGAAGGGCATATTCGGGCTGGATACCCCGTGGCGCGCCAAGAAGGTGTGAAGAAACCTGGACCCAGGCGGAAAGAAAATCAAACGATAGGCGTGTCGACTAATTAGGGATAAGAGAAGCTAGATCTACCGGTGGGAGGGGCTAACCCTTTAGGCAGGAAAATGCGTCATTCTTATTTGTAAACGCACAGAGAAACATCAGTGAGCTGCTAATTCTCCAAGAGTAGAGACGTATTGTCTGAAGTAGAGCAGAAGCTTATGTGAGGAGGGAATTCTAGCTAAAAGCCACTCCGAGACTTAACTCGTAAAAAGAAGGGAATTGAACTGGGTAAACAAGCTTCTAAAAGGTAAGACGGTATCTTGGCCGAGTCTTTGTGCTTGATTTGAGTAGATAGTTGAATATATCTGAATATTGAATCCTCACGTATAGTTGAATTTATCAGAATATTTAATCATAACATATTGTTGAATTGATTCGAGAATTGAATTATGAAATGTACTTACATCTATCAGAATGTAGTTTGAGCACCATGCGAAATTAGACTGAGTTGGATTTATGTGCATATGTATTTATATGCATAATTCTGTAATTCTTAGGACGCATGCAATAGGGATGATTACTTAATAACGATGGGTAGATTGCTGTGTCAGAACATATCAACATTTAGATGATGTGTGAGTGTGTTACAAAAACTCATCGAGTAATACTATTCGTGCGTAGAGCACAAGGCATGTATAAGATAAGTGGAAATTTATATGTACATAGGGCCTGGTAAAATTGTTCGCCCATTAGTCTGATGGAAGGTCCGTGAGAGAGTGGTAGATTTCAAAGAATAGAGTAGGGAGACAAGGGTGTACGTCCCTTATATTTCTTCAGGAAGCTCCCAGGGTGCCCGTGAGAGTCGGCGCTGAGAGATTCCCAGGGTGTATGCAGTGACGACATATCAAAGTCGCGATCATTTAAATCACAATTTTTAACCTATTTTTTTGTCTTCCAGCAACTACTCAAAACTTGCGGCTGAAAATTCCTGGTTTTCCCTAACACTGACCAAGTTTTGGAAAAATACAGGTTTTTTCTTGATTGGCAAACAAACCTATCTTTATTCCTGATTTTTCCCCCCCCCATCTTCTCTACATGGGAACCCCGAAAATACCTCTATGAAATCCTGTATCAAATGCCCTTTTATGTCACCAAAGTCTGCATATACATATTGTTACACAAGTATTTCCCAACAACAGAAGTAATTACAAATATATGATCAGAAGTTCCTTTTTGATGTCTAAAAGCAATATGATTATGGGTCAAGTTTCATTGGTCTTCTAAATAATTTTCTAAAATCTTACAATACAATCTGCTTACACAACTAGCTTACACAACTAGTGATTGCTATTTTTCTGAACTGAAGGGATCATCTGCTTTTCCCCCATTAAATACTGGTTTTATAAAACTAGTTTTCCAAACAAATCATGAATAAGATTTTTATAGTAGTTCAACCACAACTAAGGAGAGATCCGTTTGATCTCATCATTTTGATTTTATGCTTCATTGTATATTCTGTGTACCATCTATGGTTCTCCAGAAAGCTTTTGGATTATTTTTATCAAATGTGTTTAGTTTGGTATCAAAATGTCTTTAAATGCAGAGCTTCCTCTTAACTGTCTGCATTCCAATTTTGCCACACAAGATTTAGAAAGCAAATCTCTATTACGGGGAGCATTACATGAATAAATAGCTCGATTTCCTGCATTGTTTGGTTTGTTGGTTTTAACAGAACTTTTAACACATTTTCCTGTATTATGTACATTGACTAATGAACCATTTTTATGCTGGGTTTTCTTCTTATTTTCTGTTTTGGATTCATGACAAATATCTTATGTGAATGTTACGCCATCATGCAAAATATTTGTAAATTCTTGTGTCAATTCAATAACAAGATTCTTTTCATGTTTGCTGAAGGTATTAATTCTGTCCTAAATATCAGCTGACATCAAACAACTAGTAAATGATGATGAAATAGCATTGTTCCATTTCACCTGTGTGGGAATGTTTTAAGTCGTCTTTTATGACAGATTTAATAGTCCTTTCTGACATGTCAATCAATCCTCCTAAACAGCTCTGTACCTCACTACCTATAACCAACTGCTACATGTATGTAGGTATGTAAAGGATTTAATGGCACTTCAGCACAATCTTGGCAAGTTAATGCTGATCAAAAAGTCAGGTAACAAAAATGGTGCTGACCAAAGGCCATATAATGGTAAAGGCAAAAACCCTGCCAAAATCCTCGGAAGGCAAATTCCACCAACCAAAGGCAAAAATGCACCACGAGGCAAAACAAAAAAGTAAAGATGCTGCAAAAAGTCTCCGAAAAGCAAACAATGTGAACATAAAAGTAAAAATGGTAAAGTCCCAAAAAAGAAGGTCAAATCTTTCCCAATGCAAACTGTACTCTTTTAAAAAGTCAAAAAAATTGGTTGGAACACCATCACCATAGGCCATCTCATAGGCAAACTGGTTTCCTCCATTAACTGCCTCTCATAACATGCTGGAGAGATCATCAGGCCTGTTTTACATCCCCAAGCCTACAGACAACCAACCAGAGGGCCATAAACTGAAGCCTTGTGCGAGTAGTTAACATATGTTACATAATGTTTTACAAATGATTCCCACAAACTGAATAAAATATAGGAAATATATAGAATTCAATGATTTCAAATATTATTTTGGAGGTTTTGATTACCATGGTGGTGATTTGGGAATATAGAATTTTGAAATATTTCCAACATTGATTTTTGCTGTTTCTAAGTGAGGATGAATTTGTATGCAAAAAGGTGGAATGAAGTTTGGTTTCTGAACATAGAAGGTTTGGTATTTGGGCCTAAACACAACATCATATGCAGGGTTAGACAGATTAGACCATAGTTAGGTAGCATACTGAAGAGCTAATTTTATCTGTCTGAGAGAGTGCATGTGTCTACTACCATTTCAAGTGTATGTGAGCTCACTGCATTTTCAATCACAAATTATCGGATATGTGGTTTTATAAAATAATAAACATTTAAAGAATGAACTGTTATCCACAGCAAATAAAATTTGTCATGTGCTGTGAAGGATGTATGACAAGACAAGCTAACCATGTCAAATGACGCATTTTATCCTTCATCAATCTATTGACGGAGTTTGTGGAATGCAATCATTCACTACTGTAGATCATAGGCCAACTCACTCTAATAAATCAAAGAAGCAGAGCATTAATACTATTTTTATATTTTGCATGTATAAATGAACTTATCTATTTCTAAATTTCATTTTTCCTAAGGTGTCAAAATTTACAAAATTTTAATTCATAAAGTAGATCTTATATGAATGTTGTATAACTTGCATGTCAAGAAGAACTGATTTACCACTTACAGAAATGGAGAATTCTTGTGCAGATGCATTTGTTGTATTTAATATCCAAACCATATAAATGTAGTGAAAAAATTAGCAAATACAAAAATGCATAAGTAATTTGAGAAATGAAGACTTGTATAAAAATGTGTACATCCTAACCATTATCACCAGAAGAAAAAGGGAGTCACTTCAATTTGTCTCAGTACCTGGTTAAAGCAAATATGGTACTGCCTGGTTACAATTACCGTATATACTCGCATATAAGCTAGTACCAACTGCAAATTGCATAGACCCAGATCTGCCGTTGAATAATGCGCCGGCAGATCTGGGTCTATGCCGTTTGTAAGGACTAATCAGTAAAACAAACAACACAGACCCTGATCTGCTGGCGCATTATGCGATGGCAGATCACAGTCTATGTTGTGTGCATTTGGACTCGGCTTACACATGAGTATATATTGTACATTTCAGCCTACAGTGTATCTTGATTATCTAGTTAGAAACAACTTCTAAAATTGGTACAACAGCTTAAAATTTAATGAAGAGTAATATGGTGATAACAAGTCTGAAGGCCAGATTTTCCCTTTCAGATTTAATCTGGCAGCATGGAGGACTGTTGTTTGGTACAGGTTAACCATGGTGAATGAGTGTTACAAATCCCAGTGTTATAAATATGAAGAATCCAGCTAACGTGAAGAGTAATCAAATGTCCACATGATGTCAGGTTGCATTAAAGCTCTTTTCGAAGGGAAACTACTGAAGTAATGATGATTTTAGCCCAAGTCTGATCAATTATTTGTTCTGAGTCAGTACTCATGAATGTCATCCGTATCTATTTTTGAGAGTATTGTTCCTCCATTCTTTGTAGTGATCTTTGGCTTAGATGTAGACATTCTAGGTACTGATTTTAAGAAAACTCTTCTTTAGAATATCAGGATTATGGTGTGATTGTCTGTGTGTATTCTGGCTTCAGTACACAGTGAGATCAGGCACTGATGCTGTTCTGGAAGCAAAATCTTTGACCCATGGCACAATGCTTTGTTTACAGTTCAGCCTCTCCAAAAAATGCTGGATAACCCATGACAAGAACTTGACTGTAATTTTGTCAAGGAAGATGTTTTTGATTAACATGATTTTCTTGGATTTGGACATGTAGGAAAGTTCAGTACTGAAAAGTAAATGTAGAGACTGTACAGGGCAACACTATGAATAATTCTCAAACATGACTGTTTATACATGGAATATTTAACTATATGTCAGTGATAGTGATATTTTACTATATGTCAGTGATAGTGCTAGGTGTTATGTAACATTTGTATGTTGTGATGTTACTACTACATGTCTGTGATAGGGCTAGGTGTTATGTAATATTTATGTTGAAATGTTATGATGCTAATAAATGTTGGCATTGAGTGATAAAAAGATGTATGACCTTACTGACAATTTCCTTCTACAGTACAGGTACGTCAAAAGGAAATAATTTTTCTCGTTTTACTTGTGTATTATATACAAAATACCCCTAATTAAAATCATAAAATCAGAGAATTTCTCTCCTGTCATAGTCCCTGAAAAAGATACTGTGAATTAATTCTTTTCATAATTATAATTGTTAGGGGGTTTGTGTAATGTGACCTTTTTGTTAAAATTCATGAAAATTTGTACCCCCTGAAAAACAGTGAAATCACAGTGGTATAGGTCACAGACTGCAAAACAGACTAGCAAGTAAACAATACAGCATGCAACAGGATGCGTAGCAAAATAGCTAACATATTTGTGTTAGTAACTGTCACTTCTTTCTGATCCTGACACCTATCGCCCTTTAGTAATTTAACTTTGCAACCTTAAAACATGTATAGAGATGCATGTACAAAAGACTATGATAACACCCATTCTTTTCCCATATTAGATCCAAAGCCTGTCAGACGCATATTGCTGAAAGCATCGACTACCTGTCTCTATTTATAGATCATAAGACAAAACCAGTTGTGCCACATGACCATGTGACCCATACTTATAAAAGCCAGTGCAACGGGTGCCAAGTGTGTTTTTTTTTTGTTGAGAGCACGACATTAGTCATGGTACCTGAATGTACAGTGGTTTTCACGTGGTAAATTTTTTTATTATTTTGAGATAGTTCTTGATTATTTATCTAAATTTGTCATAGTATATATCCATTGATATTCATGTCTAATAAGGGTCGCTGTAAACCAGATTCTGGTTTGCTTCAGGGAAATTATATTTTAGCATCATTTGCATTGATTGGATGACAATCCTTTTCTGGCTTTTCAGACAAAGTTCTGGGGCCACTAATGAGGACATTGTCCTTGTTTCTCAAAAGGTTGTGAATGCTGTTCCGGAGCATAAAAGGAAGGAAGTTTCTTTCCAACTGTTGGTGGAACCTGTGACTTCTGGTTCAGGTTCTGGCAGTATACAGAATGCCAGGGAAAGCCTGAAAGGTAAAGGCCCTTTAACTCATTAACCCCTAGTGCCAGGTTTACGCATCATGAGGTTGTACCCTAATTCCGAGCTCTGTAACGTGAACATCATTTAGGATACACTTAAGTGGATGGTATTTCAGGAAAGTAGACAGATGTAGCTCTACAATGATACCAAATAATGTCGACTTTCTACTCACATTAAAAAAATGCATTTTTTTAGACCCAATTTCTTTTAGGTCAAAAATTGCCAGTTCCGGAACAGGAGTTTGTGTCCAAATTTTAGACTTTTAAGCCTTTGATCTAAAGCAGACTGGTCCAAACTGCACACAGACAGATGAACCTTTGCAAAAAGTAGGATAAGTTTGAGATTTGGATTAAAAAGGGGCAAGGACACAAAAATCAGGGATCCAATACGAAAAAAAAAAACAAACCCTTTTGCACACGCGCGAGTGTAATAGCCAATCAAAAACAATGTTTCTGATACACCTAAGCATCCGGCTAAACGAAAAACTTTCTTAAGCAGATGTGTTTTGCTGTATTTAGAAGTAACCCCAAAAATGTGTTTCCTACCCCCATTTCAGGTGAAAATGAAAAGAATCTCCCGGGGTTCATAAGTTAATGGCTGAATTTTGATGATGTCACCAAATTTGAATATTCCTTACTTATTTGATCATTTATGCATTACCATTGCACAGAAATTACAAAAATAGCCATTCCTGGACAATTTCTAAGAAATTTCCCAAAACCTGTTTAACTCATTAACCCCAAGCACCACGTTTATGCGTCATGAGGTTGTACATTACTTCCGAGCTCTGTAACGTGAACATCATTTAGGATACACTAAGTGGATGGTATTTCATGAAAGTAGACAGATGTAGCTCTACAATGATACCAAATAATGTTGACTTTCTACTCGCATTAAAAAATACAGTGAAAAAAAACGCATTTTTTGAGACCCAATTTGTTTAAGGTCAAAAATTGCCAGTTCTGGAATCAGAGTTTGTGTCCAGATTTTAGACTTTTAAGCCTTTGATCTAAAGCAGACCGATCCGAACTGCACACAGACAGATGAACCTTTGCAAAAAGTAGGATAAGTTTGAGATTTGGAGTAAAAAGGGGCAAACACAAAAATCAGGGATCCAATAAAAAAATAAAAAAGAAAAAAAAAAAAGTCCAACTTTTACCCTTGTGCACATGCGTGAGCGTAATAGCCAATCAAAAACAATGTTTCTGATACACCTAAGCATCCGGCTAAACAAAAAACTTTCTTATTCTGTTTTGCTGTATTTAGAAGTAACCCAAAAAATATGTTTCACTCCCCCCTTTTCAGGCAAAAATGAAAAGAATCTCCCGGGGTTAATGAGTTAAGAAACAGCAGGCTACCTCAGTGAATGTTCCTTGAACAAAAAAAAGGGTCGGTATGATGATTTAAACCTGTTGAAACGTGACTTGGGCATGGGACACCTAGAAACCGAAGTGGAATCAATGCCGTCAGAGATAAGGAGTTTGAATGAGAATTTTTAGCTGCTTGTGTCCAAATTTAGTTCCCACTGGGAAGCATAGAAAAGATAGGCCTTTAAATGACATTTCTGAAATATCCCCCTTTGAGTTCATGATGATATTTTAGGTAGCTTCTTTAATAGCGTAGAACTCAATATTAGTACGGTGGTGGATTTTGATATTCCCAAAATTTTCAAGGCGGAGGACTTGTTTGGCCCAGAGATACCCCAGCAGATTGCTGGAATTGTCAGTACTGCTTGTACCAAGATAGCTAATGTTTTGAAGCTCTTAGAAGAGTATCTAGTACCTGCCAATGCTAAATGCCTGCGTGTCCCACATATTAAGGAGGATATATGGCATTTACTGACAAGATTTGCTGGTTTTAGAGATAGAACATTACAAGAGATTCAGAAAATGTTGGGTCGATGCATTGTGCCCATTTTGCAGATGGCTCAAGCTGTCAGAAATGGAAACATGTCTTTGCTTTTGGCCAGGAAATTACCCTTTTGGCGAATGCATTTTAAGAGTTTTCGGTGTGACATAGGTCCTTACTGAAATTTCATATGCTGAAACAATATTGGACTTTGGGTTGAATCTTCCAGTATCAGAAGAGAACACTTTTGGGGATGATGCCTTCGTCACAAAGTGCATGAAAAAGCTAGACGAGTTTGACAAGTGTAAGGTTCATAAGAACTCCCTTGGCAGGAATTTTAAATAAAAAATTATGGACCATTTACTAAGCATTCAAAATACAGTCCACAGCAGTCCAGCCTTGCTGGAGAAAAAAAGGCAACATCAGCTGCAAATATCAACAGGTTCGGAGTGAACAAGGTAAATAATCAGTGGTGCATTGTACGCTGACAAAAAATTCTGGCAGACTTAAACTTGTGACCCATGGATTTTGCAAACCATAAGTGGTTATAAATTGAATTTACATCCAGACCAGTGCAGAAAGCACTGCCCAAATCTGATGCCTTTTTCTACAGAACAATGGAAGCTGATTGATCTAAAAGTTGCAGACCTTTAGCAAAAAGGTGCTATTGTAGAATCTATCCATGAAAACTCTGAATTCATTTCTAAAATTTTTCTTGTGAAGAAAAAGAATGGTAAGTTTAGGCCTGATCAATTTGAAACCTCTGAAGAAGCATGTGAAATATGCTCATTTTAAACAAGAAACTATTGATGTTCTTCTTGATGCCTACTGCAGTGTACCAATGCATGATGTTATTCTTGATGCCTACTTCAGTGTACCAATCCATTTTATTCTTGATGCCTACTGTAGTGTACCAATCCATGATGTTATTCTTGATGCCTACTACAGTGTACCAATCCATGATGTTATTCTTGATGCCTACTACAGTGTATCAATCCATGTTATTCTTGATGCCTACTACATTGTACCAATCCAAGCTGTTATTCTTGATGCCTACTACAGTGTACCAATCCATGTTATTCTTGATGCCTGCTGCAGTGTACCAATCCATGATATTATTCTTGATGCCTACTACAGTGTACCAACTACCAATCCATGATGTTATTTTTTATGCCTGCTGCGGTGTACCAATCTGTGATGTTATTCTTGATGCCTACTACAGTGTACCAACTACCAATCCGTGATGTTATTCTTGATGCCTACTTAAGTGTACCAATCCATGATGTTATTCTTGATGCCTACTACAGTGTACCAACTATCAATCCATGATGTTATTCTGTTATTCTTGATGCCTGCTGCGGTGTACCAATCCATGTTATTCTTGATGCCTACTACAGTGTACCAAATACTAATCCATGATGTTATTCTTGATGCCTACTACAGTGTACCAACTACTAATCCATGATGTTATTCTTGATGCATTCTACTGTGTACCAACTACCAATCCATGATGTTATTCTTGAGGACTACTACAGTGTACCAATCCATGATGTTATTCTTCATGCCTACTGCAGAGCACCAATCCATGTAAATTCTCAATAGTTTATTTGGGATGGGAAATTGTGCAAGTTTATTTTGTTTACCTGTTGGTCTGGCATCCAGACCCTGGGTGTTCATTAAGATTAAGATTAAGATTTTGAAACCCATTTTTGCTTTTTTGAGGAGTATAGGAATTATGTCCTCTTACTACATAGATGATTCACAGGTTAGTAATCATGCCAGATCTTTTGTGAGAGCCATACACAAGTTTTGTTGCATATTATGCAAAATGCAGGTTTCCAAGTAAACTCCGAGGAATCCATCATGACCCCTACTCAGATCATAGTTCATTTGTTTTTCATTCTCAATTCCATCAAGTTTACCATATCTTTGCCACAAGAGAAAGTTGACAAGATAATTAACAGCTGCAAGGCGATTTTATCCTCCTCTGCATATACGACAAAAGACGTTTCTTGTCTCATTGCTTGGACCTCCGTTTTTTTTTTTTTTTTTTTTACAGAAATTTGGAGTGGTAGTTGAAATTTTTTCTAAAGTTGGCAGATGGCAACTATGACAGAATCATGACATTATCCTCTGGAAGTAAAGATGAAATTCAGTGGTGGGTTAAAAACCTTCACAGGATGAATGTGGCACACATACGCCCACCAGACTCTGAGATTTTCTTGGAAACAGATGCATCTTTGTTTGGTTGGGGTGCTAATGTTGCAATTCTTGCAGATGGAGAGCACAGATCTGTTAATGACAGATGGAATTCAAAGGATAGCCGCCATCATATAAATCTTCTTGAGCTAAGAGCAATTTTTCTATGGCTTACAGAGTCTCTGTGTTTCTCAAAACAATGTTCACAATTTGATTAAAACAGACAATACAACAACTGTTGCTTACATAAATAATAAGGGAGGACCTAAAAGAGATCTTTTATTTCTGACCAAGATATTTTGCTCTGGGCTTTTGAAATTAACATTTTTCTTTCTGTAACTCATATTCCAGGACATGCCAACTTTCTTGCAGATTCTTTTGTCCAAATATTTTTAGTGATTCATCTAAATGAAACTCTATCCCAAGATTTCTGATAGACTGTGCCAAGTACTTTTTAAACTGAACATAGATTTATTTGCTTCTCATTTGAATTTCCAAATTAAACCATACATGTCCTGGCAGCCTGATACAGAAGCTGCAGCAATAGATGCTTTTTTTATTATCCTGGAGAGTTTTCTCACGCTATATTTTTCCTCCTTTCAGGGTCATACCCAGAGTCCTAGCCAAAATTGCTCACGAGGTAAGGGAGGCAATCATAGTATAAATAAAGCCACATAGTCAATGATTTCAGCAATATGCAACTTCAATCCTCCAGTTTTGGCTAATATTTCAAAGAATCCTCCTCATCAAGTGTATTAAAAGCTTGAATGGGGGGGGGGGATTTAGCCTGTGAACAATGCATAGATATTAGTTATTAAGAGGGGACTTGGATAGAAATAATAAAATGCTATGCAAGATAGTTTGGGATATATGAGCAGTACGTTATCAACACCTTTTGAACACAAACCTTAAAAGAGTTTGAGCTCGAATCCCAAACATTTCCATATTCTGTACCTATGTCGAGTAAAGTGACAGACTGAATAAAAGAATTTTCAGGATTGTTTAAACTATGGTCCCTAGCCTAGCATGCTTAATATCACTGACAAAGATAATCTCTAACACACAAGATCAGCCGACCTGGCATAGTCTAGGCAGGATTTGATCCAGCACCCTTCTAGTCATGAGACCAGGAAGCCAACAACTGAGCCACCATGATGCCACCAATAAACAATCATTCTGTCATAACTGAAGTCCCAAAAGAAACTACATGTACTTTTAATAATATTCCCCACCCAAACCCAGTTAAAGCATTCATAGTCAGCACAGCTCAAGTGGGCAATCCAGCTGCTCACAACGTAATCTTCTATGATAATACATATAAATATGCACATTCTCCATAGTGTATGCTTTTCAAAATATTGGGCGACTTAAGTTTGTTTTCAAATTGGAACAGAATTAAGGATTGGAAATAACCTGATGATACCTAATCAAATGGCTGCATGTCTTCTCCAGCCATCCAAGAAAAGGGGCCCATCTACCTATTATTTCATTATTATTTATTACTTGCTGTTTACATCAGACAATGTTGAACATTTACATGAAGCTCCTTTAAATTACTGCATAAAATTCAATGTAGTTTTCATTGATACAAAATAATTGTTCATTATTATATGTTCACAGATACATTAGAATTTAAATAACAATGTCTACACCTCCGTCAGTGGTGTTTCCTTTAACTCTGGATCAGATGAACTATCACTTCAATGACTTGTATCTGATGCTGCAATAATGTCCTCATTATCATTGTCATTAATATCAATGCAATCATTTCCTCTCTAAATATATGGCATTTGCATTTGTATCACACCATCAGTCATTATAATCTTCACTGACTTAAGCAGTGTTGCACCTTGAATCCCAAGGGCAGGGGACACTGTGTCCCTCACCCTCTAAATTTGGGGGACACAAAACATTTTAAAGGGACAAAGGAAAATTGTAGTACATAATGCACTAAAAGTGCTAAAAAAATGAGATAAGCTTATTTGCTTTGACAGCTTTGCCACCTTAACTTTTGTCTTATTTTCCTTGGACACTTACATTATTGCAATAAACATTTAATCATGTGATCAAGAAGCTCATGAAAACATTGGCCTGTCTGAATATCTGGTTAACCTTAAATGAGCTGCACCATGGAATTTTATGTTCCAGATCTTGCTCTCATTTAACTTTAGTGTTCACTCATTATCAACCAGCATTTATTAGAATAAATACCCATGTTTTCTAAATTACTTTTCTTTTCAAATAGATAAATCATTATTTCAATGACAAATTGTGTATTTGCATAAATTAGCCTCTTTTATCATTAATTGAGAGTCAGAATAAATTAAATCATCTTTGCTGTAGGTGCAACTTTAACCTCAAAGATATGTTACACTAGTGGCGGTCAAAGACTTTATATTGCAACTCGGCCAACTACCACAAGCCTTGAATGTTTTCATTGCCAGATACATTGTTTTAAAATGGATATTCATTGCCACATTACATTTTTTATCACCTTTAGCGACTGTGGCCATTGCTAGCGCCAACATAGACAGGGATTAATGTTCACCAAAGAAAAGTTGTATGGGTATTTTTTTTGTTTTTTTCCTGACAAAAAAAGCGAACACAGTTAGGCGCAGTCAAAATTTGGGGGACACAGGACAAAAATTGGGGGAAACCCACAAGCCTGCTGATATGACCGCTAATTGTGCAACACTGCTTAAGTATTATGCATGAAAAAATTATTCTTTAATTTTTTACAATTCACTCACTTTGTGCTCTATCAAAGCTCAAGATAATCTTGATCAATGACAAGCTTCATAGACTGTGTGATAAAATCAGATGTCTTGACATCTTTGTGGACTTGCATAATACAGTAGTTGTGACATGGAGCAGAAGTTTGCAAACAATATTGGTGGCTATTTTTGTGTGCACCATTACGATATGTTGCTGACATTTATTGGTGGCCATATTGGATGTAAGATTGGCACCATTTCCATTTAGGACCAACTAGATCTCATAGAAAGTCTTTTGGTGAAACCCCTACATCAACATCACCATCCATTAAGGAGGAGTAATGACAACAAGATTTTAAAGATGGGTGTCATGGTGACCATATTGGCAATCACATACATGCATCATTTTCATATAGGAGCAGCTACTGTACACACCATAAGATGTCTTCTGATGAAAACCCGATGTCATCATGACATTGCTTTTAGGAGAAGCAACAAGATTTTCAAGATATCTGCTGTGGTGGACGTACTGGATGCCACATCAGCACCATTTTCATTTAGGACCAACCTGACATAATTAGTCTTTTGGTGAAAAGCACATGTTGATATGACCATCCGTCCAGAAATAGTAGCTATAACAAAATTGTCCAGATGGCTGTCATTGTCGTCATAATGGAGGTTAGATCAGCACCATTTTCATTTAGGACCAACTAGACATCTTAAGAAGTCTTTTAGTGAAAACCCCATGTCAAAATGACCATCCATTCCGGAGTAGTAGTGATAACATTTTCAAGATGACTACCATGGTGGCTGTATTGGATGTCTGATCAGCACCATTTTCATTTAGGACCAACTAGATATCATAAGAATTTTAGTGAAAACCTGATGCCATCTGTTCTGGAGAAGAAGCAATAACAAGATTTTCAAAATGGCCACCATGGCAGCCAAATTGGAATTTAGATCGGTACCATTTTCATTTAGGACCAACTAGACATAATAAGAAGTCTTTTAGGAAAACCCCATCTTGATATGGCCATTTGTTGAGGAGTAGTTGGTCAGCTCCGATTGCAATTTAGGCTATGCCAAATTTCATTTCACAGAGATGCTGCCAGGATTTTATCTAAAGGGGGGAGCTCCAACCTTGTCACCAAAATAAGGGGGGAGTAGAAAAAAAATGAGGGGGATGAGGAAACGGCTATAGTTAAATATTTACCTAACACATAATTATCCATTTCTTTCTTTCTTCGTGCTCTATTGAAATCTAAATCATCAAAAGATGTCTCCTCTAGTTGTATAAACATTAATCTGCTAATCATTTCTGAGCTTAATTTGTGCCTGATCTGTGAATGAATATTGTTCTGTGCTGATAACCCACTTTCACATTTGCATAACTAGCTAAGCCAGCTTGAACAAGTTGGAAAAATGTTCTATTCTGGTTGTTATGTACAATTTTCAGCAGCTCAGAGATATTGTCTCTCGATATTTCTGCTCCAAAATAATATTTTTCACTAACAAGAGCTCTGCCAAAGTTTCACTTTCCTGAATCAGTGCTTTGCTGACTACTACATGTATGCCAAATTTCTGATCTGTTCCACAATTTTGTATTATGATTTTAAGTCCATCAATGCCATAGTCAGCTTGTTCAGAGAGTTATTCTGATTCAAAATAAATATCCTTTCTTTTTAATGTCTTGTTAGATTTTTATTTATACAATTTATCTTAACCCTTAGAGTGCTATATAGTTTTGTACCACAAGATCCCTCAAGGCAGAACTGTTTGAGAAAAGAAATGAAAAATTGCACTCTGCTTTTAAATTGCTTGTACTTTAATTAGGCTTAGTATTCTGCCTTTCTGACATTTAATTTCGAAGGACCGCTTAATAGGGGGTTGGCCGGCATACCATCTGTTTTTGTCCATCCAGCATGTACAACGGACTCGTATTCAACATCATTTTCTGGTTCAAAATTACTCACTGGTATTTCCAGTAACACTTTCCGGGCTCCAATAATCTTGTATACTTCAAAACTTTAAAAATCATTGTCATCATCGGCCAGTATTTGCCAAACAAAATCGTCATCTGAAGATGAACCATGTTGCGAGTTAGCCACTTTGGATTTTCCAGGGGCCCTTACTTTAAACGAGCATTTGTAAAACTTCCTTCATGAATGCAAGGTTACAACTCAACAATGCTTGTTCCAGGGCCCAATATGCCAATGAAATTTAGTTTAACAGCCGTTCATATCAAGCTGAACGACGTGTAAACAGTTGCCTACCGGAAAAAAAGACCGATAACGAGACAAGCACAACAAGATTTCTACTGGCAGCGTGACTTATGCCCCGACAAGCACTTTAAGGGTTAACAGTGAAATAAAAATTGTATACTGCGCAGAATACATTTTTAAATGCGTGACTTTAAACTAATTTGCGGGAGTTCTCGCGCATCACTGCTTTCCAAGTGCGCAAATTTGTACAAATTTTGAGCGATTCACGGACCCTGGCAGCATCTCTGATTTCACATTAAATCAAGAATTTAAATTTTACAAGTTTACCTAAATAAACACTGTAAATGAATGCTAGTGGCTAATATATATATATATATATATATATATATATATATATATATATATAGAGAGAGAGAGAGAGAGAGAGAGAGAGAGAGAGAGAGAGAGAGAGAGAGATTAAAACATAGTGGATTCTTTTGCTGAACATTTAAAATTGAGTTTCTTTTAACATGCTTGTATTTTCATGTGAAATGAAATAAAAGACAAAACAAGGATAGTAATGCTGGTTTTTATTTTATTAATGTACTTGCAAAGCGATTACTTTGCCGTATGACTTAAGGAACAGCTTAATACTGTATGTGTGTTTGTTGGCCAGGACTTTAAATTTTTTGTTCATTTATTTTTTTTCGATCTACCGAATCAACTACAGAATTTCTTGTGGATGTCTTTTTTTAAGGCCATAAGTTTCTTTTGCTCCAAGTAATTAACTTCACAAGTGTTTCTGGGGAAAAGCATAGGGTTTTTTTTCCTTCTAAAAGCTAAAACTACACAACATAAATTTAAGATAATTAGTGACTAACAGCAATGAATATATGAAATGCCATCAAATAGCGCATATACATGTAATAACATTAAAAACAACAAATTTTTTAGGCACTTTAATAAGGTAATACCATTTTAATGTGTAGAGTAGCTTAATTTAGTTTTTGCTTAGCAACGAGGTTAAAATGTCATCCTGAAGGACACAATACAGCAAATTCATTCACAAGACTGCACACACATCATTCTTTCACAAAGTAATCTCAAGTATAAATATTTCTGTTTTATATTATTTTCTTCAGCTTAAATTACAGATTATTCAATTTAATTCCAAAGGTACAAACGTATATTTTTTTGCTAATTATGTAATTTTTTTTTTTTTTTAAATTTATGCATTCTGAATTCTAAAGTTAATTTTGTAAAATCTGTTTTAAATTTCTTTCTGCACCCGGGGGGTGGGGGGTGGGTGGGGGGAGAGAGAGAGAGAGATATTCTACGTTCTATGTAACCCCAAATAGTGAGTCTAACTAGTCCTCGCTGAAGGTTGCTTTCCTTGCTTTAATAGACAAACTGACTAACTGACTTGTACAAGATACTTTTTACAAGTTTGGTCACATTTTATTTTAACTTTTTTGCAGAAGTCATTTAACCCTTTACTTCATAAAAGCACTTTTGGATGTCTCTACCCCATTCTCATAGAAGCGGTATTGGATACCTCCATCTGATTCGCATACAAGCATGTTTGGACATCTGTACACCATCTGCATGGAAGCACATTTCGATGCCTACAGTTAACATCAGCCATTTTGAGTTGGTTTTCGTAGCGCCAACTTTGGGGAAAACTCCCGATTAGAAACGAGGTAAATGACCATTACGTCACATCACATGGATGCTATTTAAGATATAGTTGTAATCTGCTATTTAAAGTAACTGGGTCAGATTCTCCACTCTCCAAAATAGAGGCTGCAGATTTTGTTCAGCACTTTCTTGAGTTTGGATGATTAGAATTATGACTATGAAAACTTCATTAAGTCAGATATACATGTAGGCTCTGATATCGATGTAGGCAACACTGATTTTTTAATAATTTATCAAATTCAGATGATTTAGTGATAAAGATGTAGACAATAAACTGGTAGATTTAATGGCTGAGAGTGAATAGTTTCTCTCTAGATTTTAATGTATATAAATAATTCTGTGAAAAATAATTATACAGCTATAAAGATCAGATTTTACTCTTAAACCTATCTATAGATAACAGATATGTACAAAAAAGGTAAAATGATTAAAATGTATGTTGAACTTAACATATACTACACTGCTATAAATTTTACAGGCAGGCCTATTTGCATAGAGTCACTTAGGTAACAGGCATTCTATTTATAGCACACTGCATGGTGTGGTTTGGGCACATGTATATACACAGCCTACACAGTAACAGATGCTATGTGGTAAAGGGTTAAAGGTTTTTCTATATTTAGTAATTGTGGCCATATCTGATAGCAGCTTGGCATAATTTGTATAAATTTAAAGGTCTTCATGCCAATATGCTTACTGTAAAATTTGGTCAAATTTTGTTGACCGTTTTTGAAAAGTTGTTTTAGGGTTTCTTTATTTTAACAAACAGCAGCCGTATTTCACAGTGGATCAGCATTACTTGAATAAATATGAAAACCATCTATGCCAGGATACTTTCTGCTAATTTTGGTCAAATTCTGCAGAAACGGCTTGAGAAGTTGCTTTCTGTCAAATTTGGTCAAATTCTGTTGAGCATTTGTTTAGAAGTCATGTAAAGGTTTCTATTTTTTGTAGTAATGGTGATCATATCTGATGGCAGATTGGCATCATTTGAACAAATTTGAAAGAGCTTCATGCCAGAATGCTTTGTCAAATTTTATCAAATTCATTTGAGTGCTTTTTAGAAGAAGTTGAAAATATCAATTGTGAACTGACACCTGCACAATGGACAACAACCTATGGATGACACGACAGAAGAAAGACCATATCATAAGCTCACTTGGCCTTGTGGCCAGGTGATCTAAACCTAAATGAGAAGTTTTATTGTCTGATAGAAATTTAATTTATTGTCTCTCTTGTGAAAATTGTCACTTACCTGACCATGGGTGACCCAACAGCCACCATAAAACTATGACATTTTCCACAGTTGAATTTCGACTGACTGATGCACAGACATTTCATCTTGCCCTTTTATAACATAATGACTCATGTTTGTTGCAGGTAAGAGAATGGAAAGATTCTGTATAACTAAATCTTTCATTGCTATGTACTGTATGAATTCAGTACGAGGCATATAGCTCTTTGTGGACATAAAATAACATAATGCTAACTTTTAGTCAACTTGGATAATCAACACCATCCAAGTTTTTCAGTCCTGAAACTTTGTGAAAACAAACTGTATATACTTACTGACTGACTTGCTTCTCCATTCAAATGTTTTCCTGGCTTTTCATCATGAACTGTGAAGAAGAAAAAAGAAAATAATGAGTAATTAACCAGTCTGCAAATGTAACTGATTTTGTAAATAAATGTCTATTTTACTGCTTTAAAGACATGTTTTGGGTATCAGTCAAAATCAATGCTATACAAGCCCATCCTGAGTTAATTGCCATGTAAATGAATAAAAATCTATACTTAGAAGGAAGACACAAACTAGATGTCTGCAGCAAAGCAGCGTTATCCCACAATCAAAATTTTTACACCATTGTGCACATAATACAACATATCATATCCTCAAGTTTGAAGTCTCTATCTTAAAAATATGGAAGGAACTGAATATTATTACCCTCACATCTACATGTGCATGCATTCACATGTCGGGATTGAGAGCAAAGGGGTGGACAAATCTCCAATACTATATTTTCTCTATGTCTTGGGACAGTGGTTGTTTAAGGACACCACATTTTTTGGGCCAAAATCATATTTTTTGCCTTGTAATTTTCGGATATTGTTTTTAATTTTTTTTATTTATGCACATTTATTTATATACATATGTTTTCAGACACAAATGTAGCTCTACTGTGACAAGACAAGATAAACCGACAAATATCACCGTGTGTGGCATGTAATTAAAAAGAAAATGATAAAGTCTATATTCAACTTACATTACATTTTTATGATTCAGAGAATTTTTTCACTGTAGTGTCATGCCCTTTATATTAATTATTCTGGTTATAGCAGTTGGTATCTTCCACACTGTATACAGTATACATGTAGATGTAACGATTTTTATTTTTATCGGCACGATCATCCATGTCACAACCATACACCTTACGATGTACATTAGGCTGCCCATCTACTACAAATAAAATTTCTTTAACACTGCACTTGCCGTTGATGGCTTTATTTTTCCAAATTACAAAAGTTTTTGCTGACGGAACAAGGTTTGGTGTGAAATGTGTTAGGTTTGAAGGGATTCAATAATCCTCAGCTAGATTGTAACTGTGCCAGATAAATACTTTGGAAGACAGGAAGTGGAGTATGATTCATAATGGACCGGAGGCAGACCCTAGTTGCATTTATAAGATTCTGCCAATACAACATCCAGCTGCAAGTCAAAAAAGACAACAACTCGAATAAAAATTGCAGGAGCAGAGTGATTTGTTCATATGTGCATCCTCAAATGATGACCATGATATATACCAAGTTTCACAGTGATCCATCAAAAGATTTGGAACTACTTGTGTTCACAAGATTTTATCATACATGCACATTGCATGAAGCTGCAAGACAAAAAGATCAGTAACTAACAAAGATTGCAAGGAGCATAGTGATTTATTTCAATGTGCATCTTCAGATGATGACCATCACATTAATGGCAATCCAGTGAAAACTGTGGGACTAGTTGCATTCACAAGATTGTATTACAGACAGACATGAGGATTCCTACAGTATATACTCCCCACCTTGATACCTAGAAAGAGAAAAATAAAAATGTCTGTGTGTATAGTACAATGTAAGACAAGAATGTGATAATAAACCATGACAATGTGTCCTATAATGTTGACACATGTCAAGGCAATAGGTTGGGTGGGTGAGGTCACTTTGTCTGTCTTTAAAGTAATATTAAATTCTCACTGACAGTCTGGCCCCAGGCTACCACTAACTGGTTACCTGTCGGGATCTTTTCAACTGCTGAGTGCTGAAATCATCTCAGATATTCTGCAGCCACAGGATTTTCAAATTGGCCACTGTGACAGCCATATCAGATGCAAGATTGGCACCGTTTTCATTTAGGACGAGCCATCATTAGAAGACTTTGGGTGAAAACTCCATGCCAGTATCACCATCCATTCAGGTGGAGTTGCAATAACAAAGAATTTCAAGCTGGCCTTCATGCCAGCCATATTTGAAACAAGATTGACACCATTTGCATTTAGGGCCAACTAGATATGATGAGTCTTTTGGTAGAAACCCTATGTCGATATTGGAGGAGTAGCCACAATAAGATTTTCAAGATGGCCACCATGATGGCCATACTGGATGTCAGATCAGTATCATTCTAACTGAGGACCAACTAGACACTATAAGAAGTCTTCTGGTGAAATCCCATGTTGATATGACTATCCGTTTAGGAGGAGTAGTGATAACAAGATTTTCAAGATGGCTGCCATGATGGCCATATTTGAGATCATATCAGCACAATTTTCATTTAGGACCAACTAGACATCATAATAAAAAGTCTTATAGTGAAAACCACATTCAGGAGTATAGATAACAAGATATTCAAGATGGCTTCTGATGCTTTCTGTTAAACTAGGTCAAATTTCTCTGAGTGGTTTTTGAGAAGCGTTTTAAAGTTAATTTCTATTTTTAACACCAGAGCTATATTTGATACTGGACTGGCAATATCTGAAACAATTTTAGAGACCTTCTGTCAAATTTGTTCAAATTCTGTAGACAAGTTTTTGAGATGAAGTTGCTTCATTTACTTTTCTTTTACTAATTGAGGCCATATTTGATGGGATTGGCGTCGTTTGTACAAACTTGCCAAAATGCTTTTTATCAAATGTGGTCAAATTCGGTTGAGCAGTTTTTGAGATGTTATTGAAGAATTTTCTACTTTTGGTAATGGCAACCATATCTTACAGTAGCTCAGTATCATTTGCACAAATATGAAAGCCCTTTATGTCAGGATGCTTCTGCCAATTTGGTCAAATTCTGTCAAGTCATTTTTGAGAAGAAATCATTTAAAGGTCTCTTGATAGCAGTGGTGGCCATATTTGATGGCTATTCAGTACAACCGTACGAAACTTATGTCAAATTTGGTATAATCCTGTTCAGCAAATTTTGAGAAGTTGTTCAAAGTTGTCTCTATATATAGTAATGGTGTCCATATCTGATGGCAGATTGGCACCATTCATACAAACTTGAAAGCCCTTCATACCAAGATGCTCTCGGCCAAAATTTGTCAGAAATTTGTCTGGTAGTTTTAGGAAGGTTTTAAATAATAAATGTTGACATACAATGGACGATGTGCGTCAGATGACACATGCCAGATCCAGGGTCTTACCATAAGCTCACATGGTTGTATGGCCAGGTGAGCTAAAAAATTTAATCAAAAGTTGACACCAGATTAATGTTTTCTTGATGGAGAGACACTGTAGCTGGTATGACTTGCCATCTGAAACACCTGTCACTGTTGAGACAAAAATAATGCCTTAGAGCATTATTTGCAAACTCATCAGTGAAGCAATTTAAGGTATATTGGGAAAGGTAGCAGTGACATTTATTATGATTTGCTGGATGTTCACTGTTAAGTGCATATTACTGATTCTAGGTACCTGTAGATATTTCACAAAACAACTGAAAACCTTAGCAGAAGACTTCTGCCACCATTCTACATAAATGTTTCCACATAGTTTTCTAATTTGCAATACAATTATGTAACTAATTTGCTATGCAACTTTATCAAGTTAATTTGTTTGCCCACACTCGCAGCTGACATTGGATTGGACTGGCGTACATCTTACAGTACATGCACTGCATTATGCTGCAGAATGTCAATGCATCATGATCCAAGTAAATTTAGAAGTCACCTGATCCACTCCCCTCAATTTGTGAGCTGTACAATGTATGTTTATTGATGCAGAAATCCCAGTCTACTGAAGGTTTCAGTATAACCTTGGTTTGCAGATACATGTAATATATATTTATTGTTATACCCCCCCCCCCCCCCCCCCACACACACACACAAACTTCAATAAACAATCTTTTCTAGGACTGGAAAGCTGATTCTTATCAATGACAGGTAATTTATCCAGAAATATTGCTCTAATCCTTAAATGTTTGTCCTGGCAAAAATGTATTGTTCTCATGGTTCCCATGACTTTAAAAGCAACCACTGGGACTCTGATGCTGCCCCAAATCTACTGCATGATTTATGTACATGTGAAATGCCATGAAATTCCATCTAGACTGTAAAACATGAAGAGGCCTGTGAAACCTTCAGCTGTGATTACCATACGTATCTAGTGTGCATTAAATATTAATAACTGTGAGACTTGTAGAATTCTTCTTTCACCCATGAAGGAGTTCCCAACTGTAATAAAATCTGTAAATATCTATTTGGAACACACCACTTTTTGAAACGTGTCATATTTATCCCTTTGCAATCCAGTTGTAGAATATATTCAAAACATTTTTTTTCAAAATCACAGTTTGCAAGGTATCTGTAAATACCAGTGAGGTGCAAAGAGTTTGCAAATATCCATTTTGGGCAGCAAGGGACTGCAAATTGCTATTTGGGTTTTGGTTATGATGATTTACAGCACAGCAATGCACGTAGGTTATTTAGTGTCGAGGGAACTGGAGTAAAGTGCCTTGCCCAAAGATACACCATGGTAGCCAACCAGGGTTGATCCGATGGGAAGATTCGAACTCACGCCCTTTCATTCACAAGTCCAGCAAGTTAACTACTGAGCCACTGCAACTCCTACTCCATTAGCTGCCTCTTACAACATACAGTACAGCTCGCGTGATTTTTCGGAACCCCACGTATCATGGTGGGGGTGGAGAGGATTAAGAAAAACCCCTCCACCATCACTCCATGCGTCCTGATGGAGTTGTTGCGGAGAATAGCCCTGCACACCACGCTTTCTCGCAGAGTCGCATCCGATCACCACTGCGGAGTGGACGTGGTCTCGATAATATGGGCGTGGGTTTACTGTTTATCACCCATGCAAGCAGAGGTTGAGAGAGAGATGGGAGGGGGGGGGGGCACCGATTTATCTACATCGTTATCCCTCTGGGGAGCAATTTGCTAACTTTTTAATACTGAAAAAAAAACGTAGTAATTCAGTTAATTATAAATATTTCCTTGTTCTAACGAAGATAATGTATGATACATAGTGCCAAATCATATTTTAGATGATGATAACGTAATGACAATGCCTCGCAAACTGTACTGATACTAGATTTTGCACAATGAATCTAATTTGTTTTTTTTTACTACTATGTTATCGGAATCTAAACATGCATTCATACCCTTATTTCTTTTTCAGTAAACGCAATACAAAATTTTAATGATCATATGAAAGTCAGTGATATTGTACTACCTGCAATGAAAAGAACGATAAACATCGAACAAATTAATAACAAAGCTGCAGTCATACCTGACTGAAGTCAAACAAAATCGCACAAGTTCCGATGGTTACTCCATGCATGGGGACTCATTCACATATTGTACGATTTTTTCTGACATCCAATCGCTTAAATAAAGCATTATTAAGGTTTCACATCGTTATTTTATTTTAAACTGTACTCATTTGCATTAATTACCAAAGTAGCGGGTTTTTTTAAAATCACAAATGGTCGCAAAAGGTCATCCTAGATACATGTAGTTGACACGTGCAAGTAACCCAGCACAAGAGAAGCCATCAACACTGCTGATATTCACGTGTTAATTTCATGTGCTAACTGTTAACCTAAAAGTACACAAGCAGCGCTTCTGCGGGTTTGTTTTCTTTACCATTGATTTGACAAACTTGCGCATCAGATGAAATTAATGTTCAACTTTTCTTTTTTGTTCGTTTTCCTATTGCAAAAAAATGCATAATACAGAAAAATAAGATGAATAATTTTAGATCATTAACTCTTCTTAGTAAAGTTCCCCTCCCCCCTCTCTCTCTCTATCGCATACTATGCAAAAATACAGAAAAATGATCAAT
Organism: Margaritifera margaritifera; assembly: GCA_029931535.1. Classification (NCBI taxonomy): domain Eukaryota; kingdom Metazoa; phylum Mollusca; class Bivalvia; order Unionida; family Margaritiferidae; genus Margaritifera; species Margaritifera margaritifera. The sequence continues at coordinate 160,586 of JAQPZY010000561.1, forward strand.
AAAAGACCCCTCCCCACCTCTCTCTCTCTCTCATAAAATATGGAATCCAAAGCACTACTGCGCAAGTCATTGTAATCTATTACTATTAAAAACCTTTTTTTTTGTACATGCTTCAGTAAGAGTTTAAGTATTCCATGATTGGCTAGCTTTCTTCAATTAGCGGCCGCCTCATTCACATCAAGCCAAAAAGATGTTCCTGCCATTAAAGTTTTTCGTGATTCTGCTTATGTTTTGAAGAGTTTTTCACTAATGCGAGTTTCAAAAATAACGCTAAAAATGCTTATTAATGTTAACCAAAATTTTTCTTTTTCGCTGCTTGACATGTCGACATTTTTAGTCAATCGTCACAATTAAAATATTAAAATCTGACTGATTATAAATCTCAACATACACAAACTGAAATCTGGAAACGTTCAATAGTGGTAAAAAAGTAATAACATGCTAAATATGATAGCGTTATGGAGCAAAAAAGAAAGAAATTTTCCCACCACTGCACAGGAACTCCCGAGCACGTGCTCTAAAGTCGTGTGTGTGTTCATGGGCATCTGCAGGAATTTTCTGAAGGGGGGGGGAGCGGAAGTAAAAGGGATATATTTATTATTTTTTCAAAATCGGGGCGGGGACTAGGCAACATGATGCCCGCCCCGCCCCCCCCTGCAGACACCCAAGTGTGTGAGTCGCACATTTTATCCACTGGGCCACAGTAACTCGAGCTCTCTAGCTGTAAAGCAATATACCACATACAGAAACACGCTCAAAAACGAAAGGCTCTAACAGTCACAAACAGGGAACTGCATTCTTTAATATCTGCGTACAAATAATTAAAAGAGTATATTTTATTTTTATATTTTCACCGTAGAAAAATGAGCAAATAATAGGATACATGTGGAGACAATACATCCATGCAAAATGCTCTAAACTTGTTGGAAATTAAAATCTCTGAACATCTCAGATTTTAGAATTTTCCATATTATTTTTCATTTCAGTAATAAGCCAAGTTCAGATTAATAATTAACAATTATCAAACTTCCGTTGTTAATGGCAGGACCATAATTGCAGCTGTAAAGTACAACGCGCCATGTCAGATGGCTTCGTGTGATAAAAACACACTATTCCCAAACTGAAACTTACATCATCCTTTGATGCAAACCCTTGTTAATATTTTACAACAGTGTTCACAATGGTCACTGCCTTGATTTCTGTAGAATATCCGCTGAAGTCAAGTCTTTTTTAGGGAGAGACAATTGAATTTTCCAAGGAGGGGGGGGGGGGGGGGTAAATGCATGAAAACAATTGTCTTTCTCTGATTTTTGTAGTAGACTTTAATCCGTTCTATATTTCACTTAAAATAAATAAATATTGTGATAAAAAAACAAAAAATATCCTGGTCGAAAAAAACAAAACAACATATAAACCCCATATATTAAATGGTCAGTCCCTTACAGTACACATGCAGTCATAACATTCAGCCTCGTGACTCTGCTATTACTGCTTGAAGACTAAGCACGCGGTTTGCATTTCAGTGTAAATTCAGTGTTTTAGGTTTGTTGTTGGGGGTGGGGGGTTAAGCAGAAGCGGATGTCAATTTGGATTTTAATTGTCCATATCTCAGAGAATTACTTTCCTTTGGAACAAAATGATAAATTTATTCTGCTTGAGAAGCTCAGCAATGTGTGCTTCTCGTCAAGTCAGTGCATAAGTTTGTTCATATTTCTTTGAAATAAATTAAAATCATAAACTTATTGCAAAAGAAGTCGATCAACCGTTTATAAACAGTAATGTGTACTGAATATACAAGCCTTCTGAAATTATTTTTTTATTGTCCAAATATGATCGAAATAAAGACGACTGATTCTTCAAATGGTATCTGGTTGTAAATCACTCTTGACGTCTAAGTGTTTCCATAGGTGGTCTTCATTCATTGGCTGTTCAGATGTCAATCAACAATGTCGACTAACCCCTCCATGGTGGAGTTTACATCGGCGTGCCTGCCGAAACACGGTGGTGATTTGTAGGTATTTATGCCAATTTATGCCTCCACCGCGGAGTGTTATTATGGAGCTAGAGTGGAGGGGATTAAGTCCCCCACTGCGATGCGTGGGGTTCCGAAAAATCATGTGAGCTGTACTGTACAAGAGAATGCATCGGATCTATTCTACATCCAATCGCTTTAGCATATAGGTTCTTTGAAAAAAAATTGCAATTAAATTAATTAGACTTAGTTACAATACATTAGCAAAGAGATCTTGAAGATACAAGACCCTATTCTAAGTTGGATCAAAATCAGATCAGAAATATGGTCTACAAAATGGTTACAAGCTCAGCCAATCAGATGCAAGATTACCTTATTATTATGCATGGATCTCAATCATTATCAAACTTGTTGGAGATCTTGAAGATAAAAGCCCATATGCCAAGTTTAATCAAAATCTGATTAGAAATATGGTCTCCAGAGTGTTAACAAACTCGGCCTATCATCTGCAAGATCACCTTATTAATATGCGTGGTTCTTGTTTTCAAATTCGTAGAGCTTGATGATATAAGCCTATAATCCATGTAGGATACAATTTGCATCAGAAATATGGCCTCCAGAGTGGTAATAAGCAATTGTTCACAGATAGACTACAGACATCACACAATACATGATACATGTACCATAAGCTTACTAGGCCTTATGGCCTGGTGAGTCAAAAGAAGTTCAGAAGGAAAAAACAGAGGGAGGGCAGTCACATATTCTGCCATTTAATAAATGTACATCAGCAGTAATAAAATTATTACCTAGGACATGACTGCTAATTCTGTTTAAATTTAAAAATCCTACAGCATCTGAATCCACCATGGTCATCATGATGGTATTAAAAAAACAAAAACAATAAGAATCACTCGATGGGACCGACAGAGTACTGACTAAACAAAATTTCCTGAAATTGAAGGTAAGACTGTTTATTCTTTATTACTGTTGAGTGTTAAAACCATCTCTGATATTCTTGTGCGACAAGAAGATTTTCAACATGACCACCATGATGGTCATATTGACTGTAAGATCGGCACCATTTGCATCTAGGACCAACTACACATTATAAAAAGTATCTTAATGAAAACCCCATGTTGATATGACCAACAATTTAGCCAAAACAAGATTGTCAAGATAGCTACTGTGGCAGCTATACTGAATGTCCGAGGGCACCATTTTCATTTCGAACCAACTAGAACTTGGGATGAATGTGTAATGTTTCATGGCAGTCTTCCAAGTAGTATTAGGAGTAGCAATAACTAATGTGCTAATGGACAGGCAGGTAATGAACAGTGGACAACAGGCCATCACAAGAGCTCTTCGTGTCTATGACAAGCAGAACTAAAAATCGCTAAGGTGACAAGAAAAAGCTAGAAATCTGCAGCAAAGCAGCATTATCTCCACATTGTTCTCAGTTATTACTACCCCCCCCCCCCCAAATTACACATACAAGCATAAATGTTACCAGTCACCCAAGCTCCACAACTAGGGATTTGACCCAAATTTCCTGACCATATCCCAAAGTTTGAAGACTATATTTTCAAAAATGTAGAAAGAGTTGTTTATACATGCAGGCAGGATAATACAATCCCCACCTTTTCTTTGTATCACATGAGCATAATTAGGGTAAGTAGTGAAAACCGCAATCAAAATTATTTTATCTTCCTTTCTTTTTAAACCTGATCCATCCCTTCAAAACTGGACTAGTAGGTGGGAGAGGTAAAAAGGCACAAAGGAACATGCTGCTTCACTGCTGCCTTCTCCATCTATAAAACTGTCATCCAGTGCTCTTTGCCAAGACAAGGTGTGCAACTTGAAATCAATGCTGAATTTGGGACATGTAAAGAAGTCGAGATTTATTTGCACAGATTCCAGGTGCAAAGTCATGTGAAATGAAACATGTGCAAATATTGATCTGGATGTCTTAGCTATAACATCGGACATCTAGATATCTTCTGTTTACATACAGATAACATTGTTCTGGTTGTCACCCCCCCCGCTTTCATGAACAATCCTTATCCATGGAGATTCAATTATGACAGTGGCATACAATTTATCTTCTGCTTAGAAAAGTAGATGGTCATTCTGGTGTGTTTTGCAAGAACATGTTCAACAGAATACATGTATCTATATTACTGCATGTTGATCAGTATACTAACCATGGAGAGGGGCCATGGCAGCTCAGTTGGTAGAGCAGATTCATAATCCAAGGGTTGCAAGCTTGATACCTGCCCAGGCCAGCCCTGATTGGCTGCCTCATTGCATCCTTGGAAAAGGCACTTTGTGCTCCCATTTCCTTGGCACAATATACCCAATAAGGTGTTAAAAGGGCCATTAAACCAACAGAACAAAAAGTAAAGTGTCGCAACATGTTTCAAACGTCAAATACTGAGGTTTATGTTTACACTAGTTTTCAAATCCTCCATGCTTGAAAACCCCATATTTGTTTTTCTTTGAAATTTTATTGTATAGTTTATGAACTATTGCATTTCAAAGTGTTACCCTTACTAAAGTTGAATCAGGCAGTACCTCCACCCCACACACACGCGTGTGGAAGTGATGTTTCATGGGAACAAATGATTCAACGAAAGATTACTGGATATGTGAATAGCAATAGGGTATGAAAAGAATGATTATCATGCGAAAATTTATGAAACTGAAATCACTAATGCTACATAGATTACACTATACTTTTTAAGCTATACAAATAAAAGTGCACTCATGATATGGTTTCACTTTTTATGTTTGCTTTACTGTAAAGTTTAATTGCTTCTAAAATCTTCATATCTTTACTCTTTCTATAAAATTAATGTCTATTACCCTTCCAATTGTATTTTTTCATCTGTAAATAAGTCCAGTATGGTTTTATTTTATCTCATCCAAACTAATTGATTGTCACTTTATTCTAGACCTTTTCCCCCCATGTAAAAGTGTGACTTCATCAGTGACTTTTTCCTGTGACTTTCTGCTTTCCAGTTAATTATGGTAGGCTGTGCACAGCTCCAAGTGTCACAGTGACCACCTCATCACTCGTTTTATGGCATCGTGGCACTAGTGGATGATGAACAATACTCGCAATTTCTGGTCCCCTGCTTGGATTCCCCCTTTTCATCTGGACTCCGGTGTTCAAAATAATTTCACCACTATATACTGGTAAAGTCACAAAATCATGTGTGTCAATCTCAATTTTTATTTTTATCCACAAAGGAATGAAGCTTTAAACACAAAGATGCGTACAGATTTTCCCCAACTATAAGGCCACCCCTTCTGCACTGAAAAAGCTAGCCTTATAAATGGCTTCTCTTGAGGGCAAAATAGTAACAATATATTTTCATACTGGGCAAGTTGACCTTTGATCAGGGGACCTCTGAATAACTGGCAAATTCCCTTCCCAGAATAAAACAGCTTGGGTGTTTTCTTTCCAAATGAGCTGCTCTGTGATTAATGATGAAATGACAGAAAACATTTTGCCCACACTTGCAGCAGACATATGGTGAGCATCTTTAGCTTTATGTTAAGGAGTCTGTTGCCATTGTGTTATTTCTGAGGTTTATATTTTTGTACCAATCATTAATGTGAACAGCCCAGGTACACAAAAATACCATATGCTATACTGATCAAAATGTCTGCACCCACTACAAATATCCTGATAACCTCAATATTGGAGATAACACTGTCATGCTGTTCCCCCACACATTCATTAGCAATCCATGGTATTGAATAGATTCCATGCAGACAGTGGCATGCTATTTATCCTGCTAAACCTAAATTAAGATATCACCATGTAAACCTCTATCATATTTATCTGTTTGGTTGATGAGTTCAACATGTAGCTGGATACCTGAAAATGAACAGTTACCCATCATGTCCCCACTTTCAGTATGCAAAAAAATGTCATACTTTTACAAGTAAAAGGAAAATGAGCTTTTATTCACTTGAATCAAACGTGCAAACTGTTAAAAATCTAAACTTAATTTCAAACATATTACAACAAGACTACATGATTTATTTTTAATGTATCTCAAAAAGCACACTCAACTGGTCCATTAGATGAAGGAAACTGGAGTTCAAACAAAACCAAGAGTACCCTGAATTTCTCATTATAGGTCTACCCTGTGTTGAACAGTCCTCTATGTTGGCACTTAACACATTAATCTTAATATGCAGTAACCATTATTTTCTTATCTGACTTCCCATCATCATGACCTCTGACCTTTAGACCCCAAAATCTAGTTGGGTTTTTTTACCGTTTTTTTTTTACCCAAAGTGCACAAGCCATCCACATAGTTTGGTCAAAGAACTTGCTCTAGAGCAAAAGTTATTCTGCAAAAAAATTTTTTTTTTTTTTACCACCATGACGTTAACATTTGACCTTTTGACCCAAAAGTCAATATACCTCTTCCATACCTGAAGTGAAAGCCCTCCACAAACACCGGTCAAGGTACGTTGTCTAGAAGTAAAGTTATTATGCAAAAAAAAAAATTCTTCTTTCCATCACAGTGACCTTGAGCTTTGACCCCAAAATCAATAGACTTCTTTCTTAATGAACATGCAAGTCATCCACAAACTTTTAGTGATGGTACACAACTAAAATTTTGTGTAGAGACCATTTTTCTTCTTTCAGACACTAACCCTGACCTTTTGAGCCCAAAATTGATAGGCATCCTTATTATTCCATGTGCAAGGCACCCCCACAAAGTTTGGTCACGGTCTGCGATATAAAAGTAATATAAAAGTAATGTTATGGTCCAGAAACCATTTTTCTTCTTTTAGTTGGGCCCCGGGTGGCCAAATGGTCTAAGGTGCTCACCTTTACAAATCACTCACATCTCACCTCAGTCTGTATGAGTTCAAGTCTCAGCTCAACCAACGTAGGTATGTGAGAAAGCTTGCCAATAGCTTCCCATGGGTCAGTAGTTGTTCACAGGGTCTTCCTCCACCAAATATATTGGCCTCCATGTATAGCCTATCATGTGTTGACAAATGGGTTTAAACCCACAAACCGAACCTCACCCAAAAATCTTCTTTCAGTCAATGACCTTGACCTATGACCTTTTGACTTTGAAATCAATACGGCTCTTCCCTACCCCAACTGCAAATCATCCACAAATTTGGTAACTGTAGATGGTGGAAAATGATATACTGTGCTGAAACCATTTTTCTTCTTTCAGCCAGGGACCTGGGCAATTAAACTTTTGACTCGGAAATTGACAGGGTTCTTCCTTATCCCATGTACAAGACATCCACCAGGTTTGGTAACTGTATGTGATGGACAACTCGAGTTATTGTGCAAAAATGAAATTGGTGGCAGACGGATGGATGGAAAAATGGATACCATAATATGCTCTGCCTTAACACAAGTGTATAAAAATAACACTAAAAATCTAGAACGTGCAATGAGCCTGATTGTACCCCCTCTTTCCTCATTTATTCAGTGCCCCTTATCCACCACCCACCCCTATTCCACCACTTATGTAACCACCCCGTAATACTTTTGAACACATTTACATTACAGTCACCATGGGTCCATTATTTTCCATGCATTTATTATGGGCATGACTTGTATGTGGAAAGGATTAGTTCAATTATCGGTATCCACATAAAAAGGAAATTCCACACATGGCAGGTGTCAGAGCCAAAGCAACTTGCAGGCTGGCAGTGTAGTGCCGAGTTCAGTATTTTTAGGGGACGGAGTTCCCCTCTAACCATTCTTTAAAGGGATACTTAAAATTGTGAGGGGATATTTAATTTACCATCATAAAAACTTACATAATGTTTTTTGTTATTGTCTCATTTTCAATCATGTTTTTTCATCTGACTTGTATGTAGCAATGCACAAATCAGCCCCCGTTTCTCTTCAAAAACCACAGTGAATTTAAGGTCCAACCTTCCTAAAAATTTCTAGATTACCTGATATTGTTTTCCATCAAAATATTCAGCTGAATTATCTGCAGAGACTTCTTTCTGAGAAGAGTGCACTGGAAGTACAATATTTGAAACACTTTCACAGTCACTGACAGATTTAGTGGAAAACTTATCTAAGTGCATTTGTTTTGCCATGCTGATTCTTGTAACTGAGGAGTCCATTGTAAACTGTAACGCATAAATGCAGTGACTGAACCTCTAAAACTTTACCAAAACTGTACCAGTCTAGCAATTTGTTACTCGCCTGTGTCACTATACTGAATCCCAATACAATTACAGGAATTTAGGCTGCATCACAAAGTCCTGTATTGGAACCAGTTGTAAGATCATATCAACAAGATGCTTCACCATTTGTACTCAAGGAAACACTTGTTACGATATGTGGACACTAAAACGGGGCAAACAGATGAACATCGAAAATTAAACAAGTGTCTCTCAAAAGGACTGAAGCTTTACTGACCAAAAAGAATTTCCAGTTATCCAAGATAAGGCCATTTCTTCTTTTTACCTGCAGAGTGTTGAAACATTTCTGATATTCTTGAGAGAAAACAAGATTTTCAAAATGGCCACCATTAGGACCAACTAGACACTATGAGAAGTCTGGTTCTTCTGGTGAAAACCCTATGTCAATATGACCATCCATTTAGGAAGTGTAATGACAAGAAGATTATCAAGATGGCTGCCAAGGCAACCATACTGGATGTAAGAGTGGCACCGTTTTAATTTAGGACCAACCTGACATCATAAGAAGTCTTTTGGTTAAACCCCATGTCAGTATGACCATCGATTTAGGTCGAGAAGCAATAAAGAGTTTCAAGATGGCCACCATGGTGGCTATCCTGGATGTTAGACCAGCATCATTTTCATTTAGGACCAACTAGACATCTTACGATGTCTTTTAGTGAAAACCCCCTGTTGATATGACCATCAGTTCTGGTGGAGAAGCAATATGATTTTCAAGATAGCCACTATGGTTGCCATATTGACTGTCCAAGCAGTGCCATGTTCATTTAGGATGAGGACAGCTTCATAAGATGTCTTGTCCTGAATATCCCATCTTGAAGGAATATAAATAACAAGATATTTAAGACGACTACTGTAACAGCCATACTGGATGTCAGTTTGGCACCATTTTCATTTAGGACCAACTAGACCTTGGGTTGAATGTGTGTGTGAGGTTCATAGCAATTCTCCAAGTAGTTCAAGAAGAGTAGCGATAACAAACTTGTGCTAATGGGTGGACAAATGATAGACAAGAGAACATCTCATGAGCTCTTCTGGTCAATGACCAGTAGAGTTAAAAATGGGATATGTAACGGTTTGTTTGGTGCTTTTATTGCATACTGTGCCAAGGCTATAAGAGTAAAACACCTTGCCTAGGGACATAACACATCAGCCCTTTCCTGGCTGATCCTATGGCAGTATTGGAACCTGCACCCTTCTGGTCACACTTCTGTCACTGCACTTCTTGAACTAACACACTTTTCATGGCCATTTCTATACAAAAAAGTGATTAATTTTTTTTATCTGCTACTATGGTACATAAAATATTTAAAAAAGCAGGCATCAGTATTAGTATGCCAGTCCAAACCATTATGGTGAATATTTACATGTGAGAACTAATATTTGAGATTTAAATGAAAGCAAGTGATGCGTGTCCAACCTGCTATCCACCTCCCTCCACTCCCACCCTAAATCCCCACATAAATTATAACAGAACCAGACCAGAGTTTCACATACAGAAATTAAGTCTAGACTTACATTTAAGTTTAGAATCCAGCAATCTGATTGTGCAATAAAATGCTTTAAGTCTAGACTTAAGACTTGTATTGGTGAAATGGAGGCCAGCTTCCTTACAATGAATTAGTGCAAAATCTCTGGTTTAACTGATATGTCTATTAAATTACACAACATATAAGGAAGCTAAATTTCACTAATGGACTATCTAATGGATGAAATGGTAAACAGGACAAAAGAAACTTTTGTCGATCTATGCCTTTTAAATTAGAGACCATTCAATGATGAATACTTTCACCATGAAAATAACATTCTTCCCTGCTGCCCTAATAAAAAAAAACAAGTGCTGACAGGTGAAAAAGTGGTATTTGGGTTAACAAAATGTTTTACAGGCTCGGACTTATTAAGGCCTTCAGGTGAAACATACCATTTATACCTAGCTATCAAATCTACCTGTTTGTTTACCTACACATGTAGCAGACAGAATGTAAGAATTTTGAAGCCAGCTCAAGAGACTACCATATCTACTGATATATTGATTCTGAACTGCAGCTACAGTACAGCTCACGCAATTCTTCTTTTCTCCATGTATCGCAGTAAGGGTGGAGACAGTAAGGGTGGAAACAGCATGGAGAGGATTAGGAAAAAGTCACCTTTACTATCTCCCCGTGCATCCTGATGGAGTTGTTGCAGCTTCTTGTGGACAATAGCTCTGTGCACCACACTTTCTTGCATCTGACCACCACCGCAAAGTGGATGTGGTGTCTATAAAGTGGGCATGATTGACTTTTCATGACCCCAGCAAGTATGCACTAAAGAGTTTCATTGAGAGAGAGAGAGAGAGAGAGAGAGAGAGAGAGAGAGAGAGCGCAGTGGGGCACTGAGTTGTGTGCATTATTGCCATTATAAATTAACAAATTTTTTTCCCCCTCATTCTTCCAAATCAATTTTTTTTTATAACATCAATGTTATCAGCATGTACTAACAATCAACAATGTCGTGATAATTAATTTATCATTAACCTCACCACTTTACACTTGCTATTTATATCTGACAAACAGTGTATCAAATTAAATGTACTAATGCTGAGGACAAGATACAGTAGAACCCCGCTATAACATGATGGTCAGGGTCCACAAAACGAGATCGTGCTATGTCCAGAACCGTGCTATAACCAACCTAGACAAAACCAAGTCATTTAGCTGAAGAAAAGATGCATGCACCAAAAAATGGGGGGGGGGGGGGGGGGAAATGGTGGGCTCAAAACAACGTGCTTTATTGGCACAGTTACCATCTCAAATCAATGCATATTAAACGAGAAATACACATGCAGTGAAAACAGAGATTGCACACATAATATTTTACTTTATTCAGAGAACCATGCATTGGTACATTTATATGTACATGTCTATTGTATAGCATGAATAGTTAGTTAAAGGGTCAACACGTGTACTCACCAACCAATCTCATGGCATGCGTTGGAGTGAGGTCCATAATAATTCCATCGAAAATATGCACACAGAAGTATAATATCATTCTCTGATAAAGTTCTGAAATCCTACATCGTCATCTAGTCATTGTAAATCGTCGTCGTTTAGTCATCGTAAATCACGTCCGACTCCAATTCCTCAGCTTTACTGTCGTATGCGGGTGCTTATGCAGAGACTGAGCTTGGGCTATGCAAGTAACACTCTGATCATAAAGTCAGAAATATATTAAAGGTTGCAACTGGACACGTGTCAATTGTGCGGCAAGATCACAGGGAGTTCAAATAACCACCCTCTGTTACTTGGCACTGAATAAGTATCAAACTAGCGGCTTGATCAAAGGGTTGTCACGTGGGAAAACAACTTGAAAACAAAGTGAGTGCTTTTACAAGCCAAAGGCTTATCGGCCCATGTGCACTGGCAGATAACTTGGGAAATATCACATGGGAATTAAATCTGACTTTTGGAAACACCGGACTTAATCCTGTCCATGGCTTCAAGCTTCTCTTTAACAGTAAAAGCTTTACGTTTCCGTGTACTGTTATCCATTGTAAATACTAATTAAAACTCTGACACCTATTTGTTTGAACGACTACAGCGAGAATAATTGTTAATCAACAATGGGGTCATTTTTATAGGGAATGTACAATATTATTCACTGGTCAACTGTTTGCGTGGTGATTGTCTAACAACACAGCCAAGCCACGTGTGCGCGTTGGCGGCTTTCGTTTTTTTGATGTTTTATAAATCACTGCCGCATGGTTTGAACAACCTTTAGCTTTGAGATTGACTTTGATGATTGTCAATGACTTAAATTAATTGATTTATAAATTCAGGTGCGAATCTTTTATCAACCACCGCATTGTTTGGTGCTTGACTGTATATGCAGTTGAATGAGCAAACATATGTTGGCTATTGTTTGAGCAACGATTGTACACAGAATGTATTGAAGACAAACACAAAGAAGACTTAATGACTTTATTGTTCATGTATCAGTAATAACAAGATTAACACTTATCAGCTTTAAAATGAGCTGACATCTTTCAAAAATAAACTAAGATTAAAGTGCAGTGATTGACTACAGACACATTTGAAATGAACAGTCACAAATATAAATATTCAGCATCTTTATTCATATAAAGAAAGATGCAATCATAAGACACTTTTTCTTCAAGAATACAATGCAGCTTGCCAAATTATTAAATCAAACACTTGTTTATTTTGGCACAAAACTTTGCAGCAGTTCAAGAAATTGGCGAAATTATTGTAAAATTTCGGTAGCCATGCCACGATCGTATTATATCCGAATTCATACACGATCTCTTCCCCAAAATGAAAATTAATTTTGTACACATTATTTTTCGTACTTTGAAAGAAAATTATTTTTTTTCATGTACGAAAAAATAGATGAAATTTCGGGAGCCATGCCACGATCGTGTTATATCTGAATTCATGCTATAACAAAGCGTGCTATAGCGGGGTCCTACTGTACTCTGCATTAGTGTTCTGTATTGCAGTGAACTGGAAAATGGATTTACATGGGCTTTGAGTGGAAGGGGAACAAGTATCTCAAATCAATACAAGATTATCAACCTATATTCCTTGCCATCATCATCATCACTACTGAAGAGTAAGTTCCTTATTCAGTGGTGTTTGAATAGCCCACACACCCCACCCTTATAAGCCGACAGCAAGTACTGGCTGTTAAGTATTGCCACATATTTTCTTTTTATTTCTGGCCCAGCCTAGCTTAATAATGTTTACCTTGTTCAAAACAGGAATGCACAGAGATAATAAATACTTCTGGACTTTAGCCATCATGGAGTGACAGTGAATCACCTGTTTCTCCATGACAACAATATTTACAGTCAGGGTCCCAGTAAAATGTGCGTGTGTGTGTGTGTGTAGGTGTGAGAGAGCTCAATTAAATTTGGTTCCATGCAAAGGGTCGCACCCTAGTGGAGTTGTACAAAGAATCCCCTTGAAGATTTCAATTGACCATAAAAATAGTGATTACATAGGTCGCTACTTCAACAAATCTACATTATAGCCCACAGCATACTAAATGCAGTAATTAACTTAATATGTGACATAATTTTAGCTTTCAATATAATTATAGAGTGGCCTAGGGAAATGTGAGATGTAAAGTTATGCCCCAAGATATACCATGTCTATCTGTACACAACATGCATTTAACTACAAATACCGTAGATCCAGATCTACTGATGTATAATTCATCACAAGATCATAGTATATACTCGTCGCAAGCCACTGGTGAAAATCTACCTGGCTTGTTTTTGATCCGTGGCTGTGTGACAGGATTTCCTCTTTTCTCAATAATATACATGAACATGGACAAAAATACGTCATCATCAACACAATGAAACAAACTCTTACACATCAACGAGAGTGCCCTTTTATCGATTGTTAGGTGACTGTGTTTAAAAGATAAACTTTGACTGGTTCATTCAATCAACATGAAATTTCATACTCTGTTAACTTTCCAGTTTTATCCTGGCTCGCAATGATTGATTAAGCATGCATATTCATTAAAAGCAAAGAAATCTTATCGCAGGCAACCATGATGAAAAAATAACGTTGCAGATTTTCACCAGTGACTCATGATGATGAATCTATTCTGTGTAAATCAGAATTAGAACAAATTGCCAGCACTTTATGTAACAGCAGATCCGAGTCAAAGCTATTCACAGTTTGGCTGCATATTACACATGAGCAAACAAGTATTCCAGGAACCAGCTCAAGGTATGCACCTGCATAACTGTGGCCATAATTCCTACACTTTTCCACCTGTCTGTATACCTTGACAGTACAGATCTCCAGGTGAGCCTGCATGATAAAAAATGACACCTTTCAGAACAAGGATTCACCTATCCTACTGTTGTTATGAAATAAAATACATGTTATTTACAAGGGTTCAGTGGCATAGTAATAAGTTCTAGCCATTCCCCCACCCACCCACTCCTCACAAAACTTTATTCTGGGGCATCCTCCCAATAAACAAAAAAATGTTTGATGGGAATTTTGGCTACCAATACACACACACACAGAGTTGTGGGGGTCAGTAAATCACTGCAAGGGTTCCACACAAAGCTGTCTGCCTGTGAATTGCAGCAGCATTCTGTTTGAGCAGGCAAGACTGGAAACCAATTATATCGGGGTACAAACTCTCCGAGTTCCTTCTAGCTGTACCATAAAAAGGTCATGACAGTTGATTTTCGATTGAATGAAACGCATCCAGAACTTGTTTACTCAACAGAGTGCACTTATTGCCAAAAATCATATGGCGATTCATTTCATTAGCTAACAGAAATGTCTTAATGATTTTGATAGCTTGGACACACACTGAACACACATGGTCAATGTGCATGGATATAAATGCAATGAAGAGAAAATGAAATCATCAGCAAAAAGACTACTGTATTTATTTCCAAAATAAGATACAGTGAAGAAACAATGTAGACTTGAATGTTCCAAATAAATTTTTGAAGGGAAATGTTACTCAAGCATGGGAAATTCAAATCATGTTACAGAAGACTCGCAGCAGGGGTGGCTTGTAATGATAGCGAATGAATTTTCTTAAATAAATAATGAAACAGGTAAGAATATTTGTGACCCTTGTGTTTTCCTAAGTGACCCCACTTTTTGACTCCGTAAGGGTCCTGTGTGACCCACTTTTTCCATTCCTGAAATGAACACTGAAATTTACCCAAATCAGGTGTTTTTTCAGGTATCCTCAGGGGTAAAGGATTCCAATCTAAATGTAAAATATCTTAGTGTTTATGATAATGATCCTGGCAAAGTAATACCTATGTCTTGCCATTCACAAGGGAGATACCAGTATATAGTTGGCATAAAAGAATTCAAGAGCTGTCTGTAAATCAGAGCTCTAGATAAGAATTTAATATTCCATAGTTAACTGCATTGTTTAAAATGTGATGGGATATTTTGTTAACAGTGCAAAAAACAAACTTGTGGTACCTTTTTGAATGTATCAAACGGCTTTAAAATAAGTGACCATGACTGACTTGGGGTGTGTTCGATTATATGGCTCTATCTGAGTGAATGATCTCAGTGATCAAATAAATATTATTATTTCAAACATGTAGTGAACATCTGGTGCTTGTACTGAAAGGATAGTTCATACTGAGCGAACATGGCATCATAAAACATGCAGGGCTTGAAAATAGTGTCTACAAGTTGCACATCCAGGACCTGTCACTCTTCTTAGAAATTCAATACAAAAGCACAGTTACATGTATGAGATTTGATGAATAAAGTATTTATTTCTAAACAATGAGGTTTTTATTCTTTTGTTATCTTAATAAAATGTCCAGTAGTTCATAATGGCCTTTTTTTTTACTGTCAGAGGGGATAAATCAAACTGAATCATATCTACGCATTATATACATGTACTACAGTGGTCTCAAAGGTCTGGCCATTCACTTTCCAGATTCTTCCAATCTGTTTTATCAATGATCTGCCTTGGTCTAGTGCATTGCTCCTTCTGAAGAACCAACCACTTTGCTATTGTCTTGCCTCAAACTTGTTCCCAGGTTGGTTTTAATAGTCGAAAATCCCCTTTAACATGCACTGCTAGAGGGTAAAATAGTGAACAAGTATACGTGCAATTTTGCTATAGCAGACTCACAAATCATGTCTCCTTTAAGGAGAAGACTGTACACTGCATTCACACCACCTTGGCTATTTCTGGAGACAGAAACATGCCTTGGATATATGTTGGTGTAGTAATTGCTGACAAATCATAAAGTTTGTTTGCTGGAAATTTCTTCACGAATAAGAAAAAAAAGAATGCAATCTATTTTAACCATTTCCTATTTCTGTCTGCCATATGATAAAAAATACATTCATAACTTCTCAGTCAATCCTATGCCGGGTGGTCTGAATGCAAAAACAGTTTGATTGTTAGTCAGAATGCTTTGGAGTGGCAGCCATCAGCATACATTGGAGGTATGATCCTTAGGATTGACCAAGAAGTTGCAAATTGGTACACTGCCAGGAGTTGACTGGCTCTCAGTAGTCTCAAATGTACATGCAGTTTCAGAGATAATCGGTCTTTGTCCAGAATTGTATCCTCTTCCTGTGTGAAATATTCTCTGACAACAGTTGCAGTCAACAGGGATTTCAGATCCTCATTCCCAAAACTTTAAACTCCTTATTATAAAGTGGCCTTACATAGAAATTTTGAAAATTGAGAGTTCTTTCATGGGGGATGTACTGAGATTCTTGAACCTATCCTTTATGTACTTGATGGAACTGTTAATCATCAGGCAACAGTCCCTAACATCCACTTCAGGTGTAGGACCAGTGATATCAGTGAATTTCTTCTTTACCAGGTCATAGTCATCGACGCAAGTCACATGCAATAATCTACACTCCTTAACACCCATGGTTGCATGTGCAAAGAGTTCCTTGTTTCTCATGAATATACATAAACCTGCTTAATCAATCACTGCGAGTATGAGCAAATTTGTCTTGCCATTGCGACTCAAAATGACCTTTCATGGTGTATGAATGACCCAATCAAAGTTTCTCTTCCAAGCAGTCACTTGTCGAGCGATAAAATGGGTACTTTCACTGATATGTAGGAGATTCTTACATTGAATGGTCGATGACGTAATTTTGTTTATACTTACAGGGTACTCGTGAAAATCGAGAACATTTCAGCACAGGCAGCCATGGGTGATAAAGAAGCATAGTGGATTATCACCTGTGGCTTGCAATGATGGGTCATAGCACTCAAAGAAAATTTTCATGCATTTGCCTGGCTGGGTTTTCAATGCTAACAAAGCAAATTTCAATCTGTTATGGGAACTCGATAACAAGTAGATCCTCTAACTGAAATTGCCTTGATGGCTTTGTTACTATTGGCATGTAGTCTAATAGGAAATACAACCATGAAAGAAACCTGACTGAAGTTAAAATTTGGTGGTAACCTCTTGTGATGAGCATCATCTGCTATATTCCCTGCAGTAAAGTCATGCTACAGATGAAAATGTACAGCTTGCAGATTTTTTTTTTTACAGCTCTCAGAGCATGTTCCTTGCTAGACATCCATTGTACTTGCTGAATTGAAAATTGAGCAAGTTCCCTGTCAAGCACATGTGCAATTTCACTCATCTCTTTCATTCTCTTGGGAGATAAATGGTAAAAGTAAAACAACCCTTTTATTGTATCCTCAATGTTATTTATGTATGATAACTGACTTGGATGCATTAAGAATAGCTATTTCAAGATTACAAGTAACATAGTGCATTTCGACTACAGAAGGAATTACATATTTTATCTTGGTTTTAACACCTCACTGATTTCCTAGATTGACAGAGGCACCATCAAAATTGGCACATATTAGAGAGGACTTGTTTGCAGATGGAAGTTCAGTGTTAGGTTTTAAATTTTCAAACCCAATGTCAACTACTGACAAGGCATTTTTTCCCCAGCAAATATTCCATCTCCAACCAGCTTAATCCCAACTAATCTTGAAAGGGGTATTTTCTCTGATGTTGAAAGACAGCATTCATAAACGATTTCTTGTTCTAGAATGGCACTGTCTGTTGATCCATAGCTCAAAACACTAATGAAATTTGCACATTTGATTTCACATTTGATTGGATTCAGAAAGGGGGTCAACAATATGCAATGAAGCCGGTGCATCCAATGGATTGTCCAGGCTTGTTGGGCTAGAGAAGTCTCATTCCCTGATATTTTCAGGGGACAAGAATTCCCTAGCCCAACAAGCCTGGACAACTAAAATCATTGCTGGGCATGTGAATTACATTCAGCTGCCTAATTTTTACACAGAAAGAGAGAACAATAATTAATGTGATTTTAGAGACCATTTTTCTCTCCTGCATCATCCTTTCTGGGCTAATAGGTCAAAATTGGCAATGGTGCCCAATGAATATATAGTTAAGATGGTCACGACAAGTTCTTGGTTTATCATTAGATGGACAAGACAAGTTCTTGCTTTATCATTCATTCTGAAAAATCAGTTTTAATGGTAGAAAACTAAAAAAAGGTAGGACTGCACAACTGTATGAAAAGTAATAATTTGCATGCAACTGGGCTACAAATGCAACCTACTTGTGTTACCACGCCAAATGCCAAACAAAACAAAACAAAACTAGTTGAATGAGAACCGATTTCCTCACCTAAATATACCCCCCACATCCCACCCCTATCCCATGATGGACATGAATCGAAAGTACAACAACAAAAGATAAAGTGCATAATTCTTCTGAAAATTTTGTGAGTATGACATTATGTCAACATGTGTATCTTCTGATGATGTGCATTTAACATAAATGTATGTCCTGTTCTATGTGTTTATCAGTGTTCATGTTTAGTCGTATCCTTCAAGTGGAATTCAAAACAATATCTATCTGGGGTCCATGCAAGTTGGAGACTGCTCAATTTGCAAGCACTTATCATTTGTGACAAGCCTATTATCTATCGCAAGAAAAAATTTCCTGTCAACCATCCTTGGTTGATGATAACTCAGAGAAGTAATAGCTCAAGCCACAAGGGATCCATACACTGTAATTGTGTTGAGCATGTAAAATGTTTTATCAATATTGTTCTCTAAATCTTTGTTCTGAAACATAAGCACACTAACATTACCACTGTTTGTGTATCAAATGTACAATTATACTATCAATACCAGTGCACCACTTCCTGATAAAATATGTAACAGAAAACTGTAAACAAAGATTATAAAGATGAATAGAAAAAATATAAAATAAAAATGGATGTTTTCAGGTTCACGTGGCTCATTCTGAATAGGCTGAGTAGTACTTTCCCTGTATCAATCATGATTGACCATTGTGTGAAAACTGACAATATGGGTGCATCTCATGTATACCATAAATAATAAGGTTGCAACGTTTACCAAAATATCTGAACATGTACACGGTTTACATTAACTGAAATTATAATGTTCAATCAAAACAATCAGAAACTCATCCATTTTTCCACCAATCTACCCATAAGGCTTACTGAACAGTTGACATCTATTACAATGCGGATGCCGTACATTGCTTAACTTAAGTTTTATTTGTTGTACATATTTTGCTTCTTATTATCACAGGATTCAGTTTTGTAAGACAAGTCTTTGTTGAACATAACTGACAGTTTCAATAAAACATCTTTTGGACTGTTGTGATATTGTTTCCCACTGTTATGTACATACATGATGAAAAATTGATAATGGAACCAGACATACTGCCTGGACATGTGCATGGAATGCTGTTGTAGGATCTGTAATGACTAAGAAACCATGCAGTGGCTTACAAACCTGAAACGGTGTTTCTGGAAAATAAAATGTTATTAATCAAAGTTTCTGCTAACAAAGATGTTGTTTAAAGGTAAATATTGTAGTTCAGGGATAACCAGACTTTAGTGACATGGGATCTATTTTTTACCGAGTCATACCAACATGGTCTATCAGCATGCTCCCCGCCTTCACGAGACATTGAAACATGTTGCAAAATATTGAATTTCTTTTAATAATCAAATAAAGTGGCCATGGATATATCAAACACTCTTACATACCTTTTTACAAAGTCTATTAATAAATGTAAATATGTCAAGGCTGGCCAGACTTTAGTGACATGGGATCTACTTTTTACAGACTCGTACCAACATGGTGTGGTCTACCAGAAACTTCTTTGCGCTCGACATATTGGCCACATTTTTATCAGCATTATCAGTAAACCAACATGATGTGTAATGCTGTGTAATGTGCACTATAACCCATTCTCATCAACTTCTGCTTTTTCCAAGCTATGCAACATTTGATAGGAAATCATAAATGCATGCTTTAAGAAAAGAATGAACAGAAAAATCTACTAAACAATCCTCTTAAGCCTGACAGGCTACCAGAAAAAGAATATGATAGCCCCGATTAAATTCAGTAACCTAGTTATGGCTTTTTAAGACTTCCTTAATTTATTGTTATATGAATTTAAGAATTATTGTCCTCTGTGAAATACTTGAATATTTTGTAGTTATAACAAAAAATGTTTTTAGAACAAAGTCAATGCACTGTTGGGCTACCTGAACCCAACCTATGGTAGCCTAAACTCTGCATTTTCACAGCCCCTGCGCTCCAAGCACAAAATTGTTGATAAAGGAATTTTAAATTGTAAGATGTTACAAGTTATACAGAGCAATCTATATCTGCTGGACACACGTAATGAAGGAACTCTGAATATTTAAGTGGATACAGAATCATACAATATCACCTGAAACCATAACAGTGACCTTAGCTCTGATGGTAGTGTATAGGGTTAGATATCAGCAGGGCTCCCCAAATTTTTTTTCAAGACACTGGCACAGGGCAAGTAGCTTTGACAAAAAGAGTCTCTCGAAGGGACTTGTGCTTTACTGTCCGAAAAGAATTTCCAGGAATGCAAGACAAGACCATTTAACCATTTCTTCTTTTAAATGCAGAGTGTTGAAACCATCTCTGATATTCTATAGCAATATGATTTTCAAAATCAGCCATTGTGGCAGCAATACTAGATGTAAGATCAGCACCATTTTCATTTAGGACAAACCAGACACCATCAGAAGACTTTTGGTGAAAACCCCATGCCAATGTGACAATCTATTCAGGAGATTTATTGACAAGATTTTCAATATGTTCATTGTGGCAGCCATACTGGATGTCTGCAGGGTATTATTTTCATTTAGGACCAACCAGATATCATGCGAAGTCTTTTTGTTGAATCTATGTCAATATGACCATCAATTCTGGTGGAGTAGCAACAAGAAGATTTTCAAGATGGCTGCCATGGCAGCCTTATCTGAGGTCAGATTGGCATCATTTTCATTCAGGACCAACTAGAGACCACAAGAAGTTTTCTGGTGAAAATCCCACGTAGATATGATTTTCCATTTAGAAGGAGTAGCAACAAGACATTCAAGATGGCTGCTATGGTGGCCATTTTTGAGGTCAGATTGGCAACATTTTCATTCAGGACCAACTCGATAGCCAGTCTTCTGGTGAAAACTAGACGTCAATATGACTTTCCATCTAGGAGGATTAGCTACAAGATTTTCAAGACAGATATTGGATATCAGATCGGCACCATTTTTATTTAAGGCAAACTAGACAACAAAAAGTCTTCCAGTGAAAACCTCATGCTCATCTGACTTTCCATTCAGGAGGAGAAGTGATTATAAGTTTTTCAAGATGGCTGCTGTGGTGGCCTTACAATATGCCAGACTGACAACATTTTCGTTTAGGTCCAACTAGACATCATAAAAAGTCGCTTAATGAAAACCCCATGTTGAGATGACATCCATTCAGGTCGAGTAGCGATAACAAGATTTTTAAGATGACCACCATGGTAGCCACATTGGCTGTCAAGATCGGCACCATTTTCATTGAGGACCAACTAGACATCATACGATGTCTTTTACTTAAAACCCCATGTTGATCTGACCATCTATTCAGGAGAATTAGTGATAACAAGATTTTTAAGATGGCTGCTGTGGTGGCCATAATGGATGTCTGTGCAGAGCCATTTTCATTTAAGATGAAGCAGACCTTGGAATGAATACGTGTGTAAAGTTTCATGGCAATTAAGCGACAACAAACTTGTGCTAACGGATGGACATCAGACATCATTTGATGGATGACATACATCAAATTATCCGAAGTTCTTCTGGTTCATGACCAGTAGAGCTAAAACTCACTTGCCCCATCTCAAATCCCCCAGCCTCTAAATGGACTATATAGTTATTATTATTATTTTTACATGCTGTAATTGCATTTAATTTAAAAAAGAAATAACAAAGAGAAAGCTATTTCACAGACTTAAATTTTCTATGCTTATTTGTCTCTCACAACAGTCTATACATACAGTGTGCTTCAACAAACAAGGTTAGGGCCTGCTTGTCAAGCCCACAATCAATGAATTGCTGTAAAACATGAGCTTGATCCCAAGGTCATAAGGCTGAGAGACCATATCGCAGAATGAATGAGAAGAAACTCCATCAAAAAGTTTAGGAAATATAAGTAAATGAAAAAATCTTAACTAATAACAAAAATATTCTATGACTGTAACTTTGACCCCAAGGTCAAAGGGGTGAGAAAGCATGTCACATAATGAACGGTCACAGCTTCATAACTATTCATCCCAAGTAACAAAAATTCATCAAGGGTTTTTGAAAATATAAGCAAATAAAAACACTTCAATCAATATCTTAACACAAATTTTCTAGGAATGTGACCCTGACCCCAAGGTCAAAGGGGCAAGTAAACGTGTCACATAATGAATTCTTAGCTTCATAATGATTCATCCCATGTATAAAGAAAATCCTTCAAGGGGTTTAAGAAATATATGCAATGAACAAAATGTGTGCCCTTGACCCAAAGGTAAAAGGGGTGAGCGAACATGTTGTTGAATGAATTGTCGTTGCTTCATAATAATTAATGCCAAATATAATGAGAATCCATCAAGGGTTGTAGGAAATATATGCTAATGAAAATCTGTAACCAAAACCTTTACTGTTGAAGCAGCCACCGTTGGCAGAAAAGTGACAGCTATGTCCTGCTTCTCATAGCATGGACTTGACAAAAAATATGTGACTTTGTTTACTAAAAATTTTAATTCCATTTCATTTGAAGCCATTTGAAGTTCTTATCTCGAGCAGTACTCAATTCCAAAGGTTTATGCTTTACAGTCTAATTCAGCATCATTTCCATGTGACTTTCTTTACTCAAATTTTGAATCAATTTTACTTAAAGTAACATATTTTGTATTTTTGTATTTGAATCAGTACTATTTGTCTTTTGAAAATAAAAGTTAGTTAATTTCACATTATAATGGACATACAATTACAGTACAGACAATATCCTTGCTGTATTATCAACAGAATCAGTAACTATCCATGTGTTGTTATCAATAGAATCAGTGGCCAGCAAATATATTATTCAACCAATACATTTAATTTTGTATCACATGTGCAGCATTTGTTGTAATTTTTCAACTTCTTATTGAACCGATACAGTTAAGAATGATACTCATTATTATATCTGCATGTAATCTTGACCTATATGGTTATTTGTATACCAATCCAGCCCTATTAGTGTAAATGATGTAGGTCCTGTCTTATGCAGGATGCATGTATGCCATATACAGAACCTTTGAATAGTTACTGAACATAGTATAAACTGAACCTGTCACACTGTCCTTATATATCTGAAGGTAGTTTAAATTACATATGCAGATAAGTGCAGGATTTTGGGATAAAACACCCCAAATAAGCATACTGTCTTTTGGGATATGCTCCAGGAAAAAGGCATTATCAAGGCCTGTTTAAATATTATAAAAATTTCAACTCAAATCAAAGGTACAAACCTGGTGTGCCCCTTTTTGGTACTGTGATATGCTTTACCCCTGGCATATCCCCTTTAACACTGATGCCGTTGCTCTTGTAATAGTTATCTGCAGCTTTGTCAACAACGAGTAATTTGGTTTCATCTCCACCTTCCTTTATCCTGGCTATTACTTGTTGGTTGTTGTCTGATTCAATGTTACCACCATTAACTTCAATAATCCGATCACCTTCTCTCAATCCAGCTACTTCTGCAGGCGAACCATCATCAATTTTACCAATAAACTGTCCTGATTTATCAGAGTGCAAATTAAATCCATAACCTTGAAAGTCGGGCCACTTACAAATGTGACAAAGCCGAGGGAAGTATGGGTTGGTTTCTGAAAATACATATTTACACCTTTAAATCATTTGTAGATGACATGTTATTCTGTCATTGTATATCTTTCTCCATTCAACAAAACCATGGAAATTGTGTATGCATGTTGTTTTAGGAGAAAGGATATATATTTCATGGGCCAGAAAAAGGCAACAAAACAGCATGTCCTATACTTTTCTGTTATTCAATATCCCTCGGATGCAATTAAAGGGGTAGAAAAATCCATTATCCAGCATCTTTATTGGTCAAAGATCATCGATCCACTTTGTTCCACATTGACCCTTGGCATTTACAGCTTGCCTAAACAGTGTTCTGAACAAAAGCCCGCCTGCACATGAAAGAGTTAATGGTTGCAGCAAGGATTATAAATTGGCCAATAAAGATCTTGTTACAACTGTTAGGTCTTCCGTGATCACATGCCTTAAGTCAAAAGAAACACTTCAAGTGAACAACTGAAAATGGAAAAACCAAGTTTTGGAACAAAAAATATTTCTTCGATAATACTTACCCGATCATAATACATTAGGAGTACAACCACTACCTCCCAAGCTTCATGGTGATATGGCCTGCCCATCCCAATTGATTTCATCAACAGTGTGTGGATGCTTGGAATGCCTGCCCATATGAGAACCTTAGTGTCTGGGACCTGTCCTGCTATCTTAT
The DNA here is from genome assembly GCA_029931535.1 of Margaritifera margaritifera. Classification (NCBI taxonomy): domain Eukaryota; kingdom Metazoa; phylum Mollusca; class Bivalvia; order Unionida; family Margaritiferidae; genus Margaritifera; species Margaritifera margaritifera. Next base: position 185,175 of record JAQPZY010000561.1, read on the forward strand.
CCTCATCAGTTTCCTCAGTTAGCTGATGTGATAATGGTTCAGCTTCTTGGCATCACATCTATACACCGTCCAGGTTTCACAAGCAGTTTTGTTTGCTGCCTCTGTGCTCCCACACATCTGCGTGTAGTCAAAGGCCACACTTGCTTTAGATAATCTGGCATTGGTTTCATCATCGATGTGGACTGCACTCAACAGTGTGCTGCGGCGATGGGTGAACTTGTCCACTTCAGGAGGGTTTGGCCATTTACTGTGAAAGCTTTTCTGGTGCATCACCTCTTTCTTCTTGATACTGATTGTGACACCGAAATTGTCACTAGCTGAAGAGAATGGTCTATGCTCTGTTGCATGTCAGACTCAGATCTGCATGTCAAACTCAGATCTGGCATTCAGGGAAGAGTCATCAGTAAATAGGAGATCATGAACAGTCAATTCCTGTAACTTCGTATTCACCTGTAGTCTCCTCTGATTGAAGAGCTTGCTGTCAGTCCGGTATCTGATGTCAATACTAGTGTCATAAGTGTGGAAGGCATCAGTAAGCATGGCAGAGGGTTGGGGCCAACATACAGCCTTGCTTGACTCTACTGGTGACTAAGAATGGTTCCGATGACTCACCGTTGTCCACAACACAAGCGAGCATGCCATCATGGAATTGCCGAACCATCACGACAAATTTCTCTGGGCAACCAAATTTTGCCATTATCTTCCAAAAGCCCCCATGGCCGACTGTGTCAAAGGGTTTCGTCAGGTTTATGAATGTTGTGTACAGGTTGGAGTTCTATTCCTGGCATTTCTCTTGGAGTTGACGAGCTGCAAACACAATGTCTGTGGTCCCTCATCCTTTCCTGAAGCCACACCGACTCTCAGGCAGGAGCATTGATCGATATGATGCACAAGGCTATTCAGCAGAATTCAAGCAAGGATTTTGCAGGCTAATGACAGCAATGAGTTACCCCGATGGCTGTCTCAGGATTGTATGTTGCCTATCCGTGTACACTCCTGGGGTATAGTTCCTTAAGTCCAAACTGACTGGAAGAGTTCAGTCAGTTTCTGTACAATGTGCAAGCCTCTGGCTTTGTAGACTTCTGCTGGTACAGCATCTGCTCCAGGTGCTTTGCAATTTGACAGCAGGTCAATTGCTTTCTCAGTTTCTGTTATCAATGGAGGATCAGCAAGTGATATGTTGATTTCCACTTGGGGCAGTTGATCAATTGCCTCCTCACTGATAGATGACTGTGTTCTGCCCATCTTTGAAGTATCATTTCTTTGTCAGTGAGCAGTGTAGTGCTCTCAGCACTCAGTATTGGAGATGTTCCTGATGACTGTGGCCTGCAGATTGTCTTCAAAGCATCATAGAAGTTCATGTCATTCCTCTCTACCTTACTGCTCAGCCATGAATCTTGCAACTCTCAGAGTTTGCATTGGACACTCGTCTTGATGTTATTGAAGGCTGCTTTCTTAGATAATGAAGTGTTATCCTCTAAACAGGCCTTCGGTAGCTTATGTTTCTCATTCAGAAGTCTCTGTATGGCAGCATTGTTCTCATCAAACCAATCTTTATGTTTACTCGTGGTGGGACCGTGGTTTTTCATTGCAGTTGAGTACAGAGAATCTCTGCAGGATGCCCCGTTTTCCTCAATATTCTCAGAGTTCATATTGATTGTATCTAGTTCTTCGACAAATGCCTGTTTCACATTCTCCTGTTTCAATTTGGAGACACTTTTTGGGCACTTTTTTGTCTTGTGGTTGTCTGCTAGTCTGAACCTGGATACTGTGATTGGAGACTATGAGTCCATCCAGCATTCTGCACTTCTCACGGCCGATGATGACATAGTCAATGAGATGCCGGTGCTTGGAGCATGGGTGCATCCAAGATGCTTTGTTGCGGTTTGGCAGGTGAAAGACCGTGTTGGTGATTAGGAGGCTGTGTTCAGCACATTTCATCAGTAAAGAGGAGTCTGTTGTTGTTGTATTTGCCAAAATCCATTTTTGCTAATGACACCTGGCCATGCCTGGTGGTCTGTGCCAACTCCAGCATTGAAGTTACAAAGTATGATGAGCTTGTCTGCCTTTGGTACTTCTGCGATAAGAGACTCCAGGTCTTCATAAAATTTGTTCTTGATCTCATCTGGGTTGGTCATCATGGGTGCATATGCACTGATGATAGTTGCATGTCTTTTACCAGACAGCGGGAGTATCATTTGGATTAGTCTTTCTTTCATGCCCTTTGGGAGATTTGTGAGCTTGCTGACAAGCTGTGATTTGATGGCAAACCCAACACCAGCTTCATGTCGCTCTTCTTTACTTCATCCACTCCAGAAGAAGGTGTAGCCGGCTCTTACTTCAGGGAGTTGTCCTTCCTCAGCTAGGAGAGTTTTACTCAGGGCTGCTATCTGGATGTTGAATCTGGCCAGTTCTCTACCAACTAGAGCTGTTCTTCTCTCTGGTCTATCTGCTGATGAACTGTCCATTACTGTGCACATGTCCCAGGCACCGATGATTAGTTGTGTCACCTCTGTCTTCTTGTTAGGTTTTCAACCGCTAAGGTATGCTGACCAGAGTTAAGGTGAAGCAGGCAATGTTTATGGCACCTTTTCTAGCCCCTTCTTTGTGCTACAGAGATGAGCAGTGTGATCCTAAAAAGGGCAGCTCAGTCACTCTGGCGGCTGCCAAGTTCCACTGCTGCTTTGGTCCAGTGAAAAGCAACACTATGCCATGAGCCACCTTTGTGCAGGTCTGCAACTACAGCTCTCAGTAGTTCCACACCTGCTGCTGTGCCACTCAGCCATCACCACAGGACTTGAAGGAATCTGGTGGGAGGAGGGGAATAATGTCATGATCTGCACGCGAGTTAGATTCAAGTGAGGGAAAGTTGGACAGTCACCCTCACTCTCTTCTCCAGGCCTGTCTGAATCCAGTGGCACAACTATGCTGAGATGTCTGGAGACGAGTTCAAATGCAGTGGATGGCCATCAGTTCCTATTGCACCCGAGCTGATGCCCTGCACAGTCCCCACACCTCTTGCCATCTGCCTTCACAGCCAGGGGATAAGCATATCTGCTCGGCCGCTGATCCATCAGAATGGACTTTCCTGAGGTAGCCAGGTGTAGCTATCCACTCTGGATCACAGGTAGTACCGTCTACTATTACTTACGGTAGCAGGTGTAGCCTGACCTGGCTAACAGAGCAATAGAGGCAGGTCAAACTTAGAAGCCAGAAAACTTGGATCTGCTGAAAAACAAGTCTTCTCTAGACATTGTCAGATCGAGCATGGAAGATGGCACTTGTGAACACAATCCCTCAAAGATAGAAGAATGGTGAAATACTGTCATCTTATGCAATGTGTGCGATGAAGCTGGCAAAGACAGCCAAGATGGACAGTGAACAAGACTAGGGATCCTGCCAAGGTGTGACACTGTTATCCCCAGACATTCACTGAGTGAATCACTGATGGTCCAGGAGTGGCACCATGCATCTGGGACTGGAGTGTCACTGTATATGTTGCTGGGTCATGAAAGAGCTGGGGCTGGTGCAGAATCTGTCTGATGTCGGTCAGCAATACTTACAGGGGTCCAGTACAGGATCAACTAAGTTCATTCTTTAATGCTAATGCCAGGAACACAATAAGTCTGAGTCTGAGCTAGTACTGAGACTAGGAATTCCAATTGTCGGGAAGTATCTGGGTCATGAAACCAGGACTGGGTATGCTGGGAAAATAGATCACCATACTTGGTCTCACAAGCCACAGACATAGGTCAAGGCTGTGTTGGAGCTGGTGTTGTCTGTGCTGGGATAGATAACCGTAACCAGTACCAGGATGTGTCAGTTATGTCCATCGCTGGTCCAGGTGAACCACCGTAACAAGATGGTACTGTCGAGAAGACCTGTTCCAGTTGTGGATGTGAGGCCAGTCATGGTGCTGTATGTGAAGCCTGTGTTGATCTAGCCTGCTCAATTTTCTTCTGGACTAGCAAGTTTTCTGCCTTCAGCATCACTGCTAATAAAAATCTGCCAACTGATGCAGTGGCAGCAGTGATACTGATGGACTCCAAATCTTTGCTGGTGTGTTTCCTTGCTCTCTCAATGCCTGATTTATTTGTTTGGCCAAGACAGTCGCCCATACATTTTCTGACCACTGTGTGCATGCATCGCAAGAATGGCCAGAACTGCACCCCATTCATTGAGACAGGTATCATGGTTATCTTCTGTGAGCTTAAAATGCTTATACGCTGTGCACTTCATAATGCCCATTGTGCTGTAACATTATAGAGATCAGAACAAAGGCATATACAGGTGAAATCAGTCAAGCATCGCTCGACTTTACTGTGAAAAAGACACTAATGAAAACAACTGCCAATAATAACTACATAAATGACCTTACGGCATGCAATAAAAGACAATTACTTGACAGAACTCCTATACTAGATTAAGTATAAAGATAAACTGAAGAACTACAGACCTTTGGGAAGGTAATTAAAATGGCACTGACATGAATATCAAAAGTCGAAGTCAGACAAATAAAGTGTGAATTCTTCATCAAATACAGATGTAGAGCAAGAAATAGACAGAAATGTAGCTGGAGAGAAATTTGCTGTTGTGACAAAACTCCACAGAATCACACAAATAATGTAAAGGTACAAGTAGATTCAAGTTTGCAAGTTCTCTAAAAAGAATGTGCTTCCTAGCACAAGCAGAAGAGGTAACTGACATATGGATGGGATTTGGTGCCAATCCCTCATCCCAGGGGTAGATCACTCATCCGACTCCCAATCTGCATACAATTTTTAGCACTTTTGTTGCTAAGATCAAGCTTGGGAGGGCTGGATTAGCAAGAGAATGGATGTACTCCTGATGTATCATGATCAGATAACATATCTGACAAAGATGCTGACATGACTGTTGAAACTGTCTACAGAGGCCATAATGATTATTCGAAACTATCTTCCTTGGTCAATGTAATAAGCAATCTGATTGGATCAGGTATTTTTTCAGCTGGATCCAGTCAGATAACAAAGTGATAGATACTCTTGCAGCTATGCTACATATGCCATTGGTTTATGTGGAACAAAGTATATCAAAGAATGTTGGTTTCCAAAGATGATCGTCTGGAAGCATGGGAGAACTTAAAATCAAAGCTGGGCAACCAAGTGAATAAAAGTCAAAACCCAACTGGATAACCACCTTTTGATAGTAATGATTTAAAATAAGTATATTTGTCATTAAGCAAATAAATATAATGTGTTGCGTACATGAAATGACAGATAAGAACAGATATATTTTTTGATCTAAATGTCCAGATGACTACTATGCTTTATGAAAACTTTTATACTCCTGAATTGTGTTCTTTGAGTTTAACAACATAAAAAAGAAAAATTCAACACGTTTTCTCTGCTGTTTTGTAGAGAAAAAAAAGAACTTTAATATTATCTTCAATGGCATCAATGAGCTTGACAAGATATTTTTATATACCAAAATTATTTTAAATAGCATGATGGTGTGATTTCAGAACTATGAAAGTAATAAACTGCAAAATTTAGTGTCTGAAATGAAATACAATGCATACGATAAAACATATTATCAAAGATATAACTTTTTGCCCTGATAATCAATGCAACAGATGATAATGAAAATAAATAGCAAGATCATAAAAATACCCAGCTCAAGTTCAGTAACCCTGAGAAGACATTTTAATATGAAACTTCTCGAAAACTTCTCATTTTCCTTGTAATGTGTCATTTATACTAAATATCATTTATGAAGCATTTGACTAACTTAAATTTGTAAAATTGTGAAGCAAGTCATATGACCGAGTAGCCCACTGGGCTACCTGAATTCAGCATCTGGTAGCCCCCAAGCTCCGAGGACAAGATTTGCCATATCCTGGTATTACATCCAGGCAGAGTACCTGGATATAAATGGCAACAATTTTTATCCAGAAAATATTTGCATCACTCTTTGTGTATCTTTGAGTGTGCATGCAAATTTACAGATAAAGCTGGGCTTGAAATTAGATTTTATTTCACTGATGCATAGGATCACCAAAAATAACATGGACTGATCATCCCTAAATTTCACTGATCTGCACACTTTTGTATTTCTCAGAATTCTCAGTGCAGAAAGTGCACCATATTACATCCTTTTTTGGGTGATATTTCAACCAGTTGCATTCATTTTACAGGATTTCTAGTACCTTGCAGTAACTTCAATATCTTACCAATTGTCAATGAATATTTATCAACAACTGATCAAAAAATAAAACGGTATTATTTTTTTTGTAATTTTGCACAATTTGTCGAGTCAGCCAACACAACCTTTTCCAAGTGGACAAGTTTTGGCCTGATACTCTAAATCATTTTGTATCATCAGTATTGAAATTAGTGCATTGGAACAGGTGCCAGGTTAGTTTGACGTGTGCACTGACCATTTTGACAATCTGCGACCTTTTTTACTTGATGCGTGGAAGAACACATGGCAATTTCTACCACAGGCCTTCATTATATCTTGTCATCTTGTCAAGTGCAGGGTCTTGGCAGATACTACATTAACACAATAAACAGACAGATGAACCATTAAAGGGAATGCCATCTGATATTTTTTTACCTGGTACCTGTGGAAATCTGTACTGATGCAACAGACTTTTACTGACCGTCTGCAAATTTACTCCTCTCAGATTAGCAAATTAGCATAAAAAAAAAAGAAAATAAAGAAAAGAAAATGCATCAATATCCTGAACTGTAGGTACAAAAAAGTTTGGATAGCCTACCTTTTTTAGATGTGGCAATATATTTGACTTCTGGGAGATCCCCTCGGACTTGGATGTCATTATTGTTGTAGTACTGATCAGTTTCTTTGTCAACTACTAAGAATCTGGTTTCATTGCCTCCATCTTTCACTCTCTGTATCACATCTTTGTGGCTCTCGTGTTCAATATTTACACCATTAACCTCTATGATCCTATCTGACATCTTGAGGCCAGCTGCCTCAGCAGGAGAGTCTTCATCCACTTGCCCAATAAACTGTCTATTTTCTTTATCTGCATGCAAATTAAAGCCATACCCATTAAAATCAGACCATTTGATAATGTGACAGAGCCGAGGATAAATGTGACTCGGCCTTGGAGTCACTTCAACCTTGTTATTGAAATGTGTTTCTGTTTCCTCAGGTTCCGGCTCTGGGTCTGGTTCTCGCTCAGTTTCACGTTCAGGCTCATTAGTTTGATCTTCTATGTTATTTACCTCTGAAAAAAAGAAAAAGGTTAATATAAACATAATGGATTGAAAATAATTTTACATTGTTAATTATATAGGGATTCATACACTGTTAATACAAGGCAATACACGTGCAAACACTTGCCAGACCACAAAGAAACTAAGTCCTTAGGGTTTAAACTCTTTCCCGGGTGCTCTAGCAAATGTTTGCACTCTGCAAACCATTTATGATCACTGTTCTACTCCAAATTAGATAAACATTTGCACACGAAAAAAGCTGAACAAGAATTAAAAATACCTGCACTCAAATACCATGGTTTCATTAATATTTGTGGCTATAAATTTTCATGGTTTTGTACAAAAAATATATTTTCAGAGGTACTGTACTTAAATTCATGGATTTGCCTGTGTCAAAGTCTGCATATTTATAGGTATTGTTTTGTCCCTACTAATACCCAAAATAAAGAATACAATAGCAAACAAATTACACCATCACAGTGGTGGCTTCCATGTTTAAAACAAAACTGTCACCATTTTAAGCACAAATCAAACACCTGTCAAGATTAATCCCTAACACCGTGTTTTTGTCTGAGTGCTCAACCTCAAACAGAACCACTGCGGCCAAATTACCAAACCAAATAGTAATTGAAACATATCCATACACGTGAACCTCCTGGCTGGGAGTGTTTTCTTCCCAAGATGATGGATGTCTCCTGTCCCTCCCATCACTCACTGAAATCTTGAATCAAATGGAACCATTGCAGCCAAATTACCAAACCAAATGGTAATTGAAACATATCCATACATGTGAACCTCCTGGCTGGGAGGGTTTTCTTCCCAATATGAGGGGTATCTCCCGTTCCTCCCATGACTCACTGAAATCTCCCATGTATGCAAAATAATTGAAAAATTTAATTTTTTCACACCTTGCTTCCAGTGAGGTGTATTTATGGTAATACTGCCTGTGATCATGTGACTGTGAACTGACTTAAGACAATTTAGTTGCTCATTTCAAGTAGCATAAAACAATTAACATACCTTTGATTCTGTTGGCAGGGTCAATTAGCTTGAATGTTTGCAGTTTGTCTACATGGATTATACTATGTGTGATCAGAAGTAATTCCAAAAGGAATGAAGACATTAATTGATTATGATTGGATTACTGAAGAGCTCAATCAGCATAAAACAATTAACATTACAGTGAAACCCCACAATAACGCACCCTGCGATAACGTGAATTCGGATATAACGCGATCGTGGCGTGGCTCAAAAAATTTCCTATATTCATTTGCACATGAAATTTTTTTTCTTCAAAGTACGAGAAATAGTGTAACAAATGTTTATATTATCATTTTGGGGAAGAGATTGCGCATGAATTCGAGTATAATACGTTCGTGGCGTGGTTCCTGAAATTTTATATACATGTATTTTTCACGTACATGGAAAAAAAAACTTTTTTAAAGTACGAGAAACTGTATAAAAAGTTTATTATTATTTTGGGGAAGAGATCACGTATGAATTCGATTGTGGTGTGGCTTCTGAAATTTAACAATTTCACCAATTTCTTGAAGTGTTATGCCAAAATAAACATTATCTGAAATGTTACCTATTACTGATCCATAAGTAATGCCAGTAAGTGTTCTTTGTGTTTATCTTCAATTCATTCCGTATACAATCATTGCTCAAACAATAGCCAACATGTGTTTCTTCTTTAACTGCATACACAACCGAGTATCAGACAATGTGCTAGTTGATAAAAGATTCTCACGATTTAATAAACATCAAAAAATGTAAGCCGCCAACACGTGCGCTGGACTTCAATTCATCCTGTATACAATCATTGTGCAAACAATAGTCGACTTATGTTTCTTCTTTAACTGCATACACAACCAAGCACCAGACAATGCGGTGGTTGATCAAAGATTGTCATATGTGGGTGCTTATGTAGAAACTGAGCTTGGGCTCTATAAGTAACACTTTGATCATCAAGTCTGTGAAATCTATTAAAGGATGCAACTGAACACATCAATTGTGCGGCTAGATCACAGCGAGTTCAAATAACCACTCTCTGTTACTTGGCACTGAACAAGTATCAAACTCGTGGCTCAATCAAAGTGTTGTCATGTGGGAAAGCAAAGACGGCTCAATATCAGATAGTAAATGATGTTGATACCCTATTCATGCTATAGATTAGATGTGTATTCGTTGTTCGCTGAATAAAGTAAAATACAGTAAAACCCCGCAATAATGCAACCCGCTTTTTCCGCGATCAAATTTTATGGACTCCAATTATCACGTTATTGCGGGGTTTCACTGTACTTTGATTCTTTCCGCAGAGTAGGTTCTGCTTCAGTGCTTAAAGTTGTTGAGATGGATCAGAGTCTATACTAGTGTGATCAAAAGTAATTCAGATAGGATTGAAGATGTTAATTGATTATGGTTGGATTACTAAAGAGCTTAAGTGGCATAAAACAGGGTTGGTTTGGCTTCAGTGTATAAAATTTGTCGAGATGTCTAAGCGTGTGTTATCTCCCAATGCTAAAATGCCAAAATCTAAGCAACCAAAATATTACACGAAATTCAATGATGGATGGAAATGTGAATTTCAGTGGTGGAATCAAGTTCAAAGGACATGAATATTCACTCTGCTCTTCCCGTAAAGCTGATTCCAAAATCTGGCAAGAATGACATTACACATTGTGAAGAAACCTCATCCCATGAAAGCATATTAAACGCGACAACAAAAACACCATCACTGAAATCCATGTTCGTGGAATCTGCATAAAATGTGGATAAAGATATACATGCCATAACACTGTTTGCCAACTTTAAACTGAACATAATCTCCCATTGATGGCAGCAGATTATTTTTCAGCTTGTCAAAATAATGTTCCCTGACTCAGAAATCACACAAAAGTTTTCATACAAATGGACAACAACTACTTGCATTGTATCCCAAGCTCTGGATCTTCATTGGGATTAGAAATTCGAAGACGTATGCCACAATGAAAAGTTTTCCATTCTCATTGAAAATCATCCCTCTTTTGAAGTCAAAACTCCTGACCAAATTTTGCTTTTGACCATAAACACAAGATAGATTCCAGGTCTCTGCAGCTCAAAATACTTAATGAAATCAGCAAGGTGCGAGTCTGAACTGATTGCTGAGCCCTGAGAGAATTTAAGTGTGTTGGAAATGGCAGCTCTATAGACCTTAGTTGATACTGAACATCTTTTGTTGTTGAAAATGAACAAAAGGAAATCAGCAATGAAAGTTAGAGAGAGGCAGATAGAATCAACGTGTTTCCTACTGCACCTATCATAGAAGATTCCCCACCTGGCATCACAGACCTTGGATGTTGAAGCTCTCCTGGCCGGAATGATGCAACTGGCAATCCAGCCCAAAAACTTATTCTGGCGGATAGATCGCCTGAGATGAGCCAAGCATGAAGGTGGAGAATGTGTGGGTTGTTGTTTAGGAGGGAGCCCCTGTGTTGTGACAGAAGATCCAGGGTTCATCTATCAAAAGGTCAAGAAGACTGCTGAACCACAATCACTGGGGACATAATGGGGCTATGAGAATGATACTAGCAGTGAAAGTTCTGACTTTTTACAGAACTTGAGGTAGCAGTCGGAATGGTGGGAAAGTGTACATGAACATATGATCCCGCTGGAAGCTGAATGCGGGGGGACTGGAGAGCCGTAAAAGGGGAGTCTGTTGTTGAGCTTGGTCGCAAACAAGTCCACTAGAGGCTTTCCACATAGTGAGAAAAGGGACCCTGTTATGGAGCGGTGAGGAGTCCATTCACTGAAGACTGTTTTGCCCGACCTGGACATACTGTCTGCTAAAATGTTCTTCCCTGAAATGTGAACTCGGAGAGTAATGTTCTCCAAGGTGCCCGAGTGGAGGAGGTTCCAGACCTCCACGCAAAGTGAAGGGGCATGTGTGCCTCCTTGACATTGGAGATATGCTATGATGGACGTGTTGTTGGAGGAGACCATGACACATCGACCCCTTACTCTGTAGATGCACTCTTGCAACACTAGATATACGACTTTCATTTCTAGGTTGTTGATGTGGCGGGACAACTCATCCAAAGCCCAATGACCCTAGAGAATTACGCCCTCCGGCTCTAGGTGAGCGCCCCAACCGGAATCTGATGTGTCAGCAAACAGATAGGAGTGGGGGTTGGGTGCATGCATGGGGACCCCAGTCAGGAATCTGTCCCGATTCATCCACCAGTGCAAATGGCGATGAAAGTCTGGTCCTAGAGGAATCTGAGCTGATAGAGAATTTCATGTGGTTTCCACATTGTGAGAAGGAGAAACTGTAGAGGGCACATATGGAGATGTCCTAAGGAAACCAAATCAGCAGTGGTGTTCAAGGTTCACAATAGGCGACCAGAAAATGATGTTTCTACTCGTAGTGACTCTAGAAGTGCCAGGATTTTATCTATCTAAAAGACCCAGCCGAGTTACTGTGGACCAAAAGCAGAACAGATCCTGATGGAGGGGCTGAACCTGAACATTGTGGATCAGCCAGGCGTCGAAATACTGGAGAATCGGGGTTCCTAGTAATCACAGATAGGAGCTACTACTCCCATAACTCGTGTGAAAATTGGGTGCAGAAGCAATTCTGAATGACAGAACCCGGAATTGAAAGACTTCCTGGTTCAAGCAAAACTGGAGGTATTTCCGAAGTGGAGGAAAAATCGGGATGTGCAAATAGGCATCCCGAAGGTTGATGTCTACCACCCAATCTGATGGATGCATTGTTTTCTGGATTGACGACGTTATCTCCATCTTGAATGTTCCTCCAGAAGAAACCAGTTTAACGGGGAGAGACAGATAATGATATGAAATTTCCCCTTTTTCTTGGTGACCACAAAGATCTGGGAATAGAATACGGGAGACTGATCATTCAGGACACTCTCGACTGCCTTTTTCTGTAAAAGGGTGCAGACCTCTTCCCTTAATTTTGCCAGATTGGACTGGTGAAAGAACATGGGGGCCCTTGATAGAGGGTGTTGTTCCCAACACTGAAGTCGGTAACCCCCACTCACAATAGAAAGGACCCACCCATTGTCTGTGATGGTTGACCAAGCCTCCAAAAAGAGGCATAGATGAGCACCTATGGGGACGTTTGGAAGAGGAATGCATGGCAAGAGAGAGTGCAAGTCCCTAGGGCCACCCCACCTCCTTCCTTAGGAAAGGAAGGCGGTCAGGAGAACTTCCTCCTAGAGGATCTTTGGCGACTTTCACACCAAGGACCTGACTGACGATGAGGAGGTCTCATTTGAGGTTGTGCACTGGACTGGGGCTACATCTGTTTGAAGAATTTAGAGGGTGGCCCCTTTGGGCAGTTCACATTAGTACACTTCCTGGCCAATTGTGATGGGCCAGGAGCAAAATAAAAGGATCTATGTTGATGATCAAATCTTGTGGAGCCACAGTGGGAACGAGTCCTCCGAAGAGGGCCTCGGCTTCCAACAGAGCAGCCCATAGAAGGTCTTTACCATGGCTAAGTAAGACCTTCGAGGAGTCCAGTGCAACATTATGGCAGATGTGTAGAAGTTCCACCAATAAAGCCATTGCGACAGAAAGAGAATGCCAGGATGTCTTGGCCACAGCTTCCACCACACTGCATCCAAGTGGGGAGGTTTAACAAGCCACTTTGGGGAATGTACCGTTTACTAGAGGCAGAGACCATAGGTCTCAAGGTTGAGGGAGGCACAGACCGCCCTCTACGCCAGCAAGCAAGGTCTTGGCCTGTGTAGAACCTGTGATATTTCCTCTATCGTTGAGGAATGCGGAAGAAGTAGGAGATCAGGCTGTGGTTGTGTATCAAGAGATTTTTTCCAAAAGGGAAAGGACCTTCTTGGACTATGCGCCAGATGGTTTTGGGCAGATAGGAGGCAGTAAACTTCATTTACCGCCTCATCAAAAGACCAGATCTCCTCCTGAGCTGTTTCTACCTCTAACTCATTGGAATCGACAAGGATAGATGATGCATCATCATCTAGAACACCCCGAGCAGGAGAGTAGCTGGGCATCATGATGTTCTTCGGAGAAGTGACACGAGCACTCTGCGCCATGTCCTGTACTTGTTTGGCATGGTGAGTTGGGGATCTATGTGTTCTAGGATGAAGACGAAACCATTCGTCTTTTGTGGATGACACTATGCCTCCAGCCTTCCTGGTGGATGTCACCTGATGAGGAGGTAATGGCGGGACACAAGCTGCGGCATCACCTCTACTCTGGGTCCAGGGTCCAGTATCCCAAGGAGGCATACGGGACCACTCTAAGGTGGAGGGCCTTACATCTAGTACGGATTCATTATAACAATTGTAAAGGGGGGTTTACTGATCTGATCCCTTTCCCTAGCCTGGACCTGCTGGGCAGACTCCCAATCCTATACAGGGTATGATGGCAGATTGGGGAGAGAGGGGATATCGGTCTCGGTCCGATCCCTATCCCGGTACCATGAGGCCTCTGATTGATGACCGGTGTAAAGTCGGAGACCTGTATGATCTGACCGGTCACTGGGATGAAGTGACCAGTGACCAGACATTGACCAGTCACCTTGATGAACTGAACGGTGCCTGGTGCCCAGCAACTGGTCAGGCAACATAGAAATGTCAGAGCCTAATTCGTCCTCATCACTCACCAAGGTGCGGGGCTGCTCCTCCCATTCGGGAGGACGCGACATGCTACCCTGGAAGTGTTGGGTGCGGTGCAGCTCATCCCTCTCTGTAGGGTGCAACATGCTACCCCGAGACGAGTGGTGCACATCCTTCCTCGCAGAAGGCAGCAACTCGCTACTGTGAACAAGAGGGGTGTTCGACTTCTCCTTCCTTTTGGGGGAGAGGTGATATACTCCACTAATGTTCACTCCCTCCTACAGGAGAGGTCTTACTTGTCTTCGAAGAGACTTGTCCCATAGACTCTTGGGACCCCGGAGTGTTCTTCCGAGCTGAAAAACTAGTCTTCGTACAGTGTTCTCCTTCCAGAGGCTCTGTAAGAGAAAAACCTGAAAATTCAGACAATGAGGGGGATTGATTATTCTCCATCCAATATACGTCCATCTGGAATCGGCTAGATTCCAGACTTCATTAGTCCATTCTGTGCAAAAGGTACAAGGATTCTTATGTGTACACTTTGAACATGTGAGGCAGTCTGAGTCTGGGTGCATGTCCCAAGGGCCCTTCTTGTGGCCAGACTTTCCCACAGACTGTCCCAACATTGTTTTCTGAATTAAATGTTATCTGAAAGAGAGCAAAAATAATAGCAATATTGTATTATTTTCACACGCAAGACTCACCTGTTCATGTGTACTGCGTGCTATATACACCCCAGTGTATTTGCACAATGGTAAACAATGATTCACTCGTTGAGAAATCTCCTTTATTAAGAGCAATGCCGATACACACAATAACAATGTGATGCATGGTATTCATATACAATAGTTTTTTTCCCCAATACTTTAATGCTTCGGCATATTGTGTTCTGTCGGGAATTAAGTTTTAGTTTGTGTCAATATGGCATGCTATGTTTGTAATTTTCTAAACATCAACAGTAAGAAACTCTTGCAGACCAAAAATGTTATTATATAAGACAAGTGTAATAACAGAATGTGATTAATAAGGTTAGATAATTAATATGATAATATGTGATATGTGGTTGGGGTCAGAAAGTTTTCAAAGCATGTGGTATTCAACAATCAACGGGTCTCATACAATGACCAAAAGTAGCAGGACACTCACTCCTGAAACTGTACAGATGGTTAAAGTCAAATTTCAATATATTTTTGTAAGTTTCAACTTTTTAAAACTAAACATATCTGACCCCTTGCAGAATTTCAGGATTATTTCAATTCCGGAGGGGGCAAATCTGTTTATCACTCAAGATGCAATGTATGAAATGGTCAAACCTTCTATATCAAGCTTCTGAAAATGTAAACAGGTTTCTGGCATTATTTTTGACCGTTGTATTTTGTAAAGGTAATTAAAAGCAGCAACTGTATGCATGGTAAATTTGTATTTCTGATACATATTGTCTCCTGTACATCAATGTGAAATTCAGAGCCCTTTTACAAGAATTGCACATGTGCCCTTATTGAAGGATTGGTGCCTTGCCCTTTTCAGATTTTAGCTGCAACACTACTGATGTGTGTTTGCAGGCGTGTACAGGAGTTTGTATGACACTTGAAAATGTAAAATGACCAGGGTTCACAACACACATAAGTAGTACATTTGTCTTTTACAGAAAGAACCTCTAATGACACTTTGCCTCTTGATAAACCATTTTGCTACTACTCTATATTTAGTACTAACTCTGATGACGTTAATATAGAACAAATTATAGGCCAGGGTGAATTAACAAATGTGCCTGTATCAAATTTTATTCTTTAATGTATATAAATTAAGATCCTGAATTGTCAATCTTTTTTCTCCAATTCATCAAGCTAATACCATAATTATTTTATCTGAATTTAAAATTGGGGAAAAAAATATGAACTAGATGCTTTGCAACAGCTGCCACCTGTAATCAGTTACCACAAGATTGTTATTTATTCTTGAGGAGTTGCAGTTGTTGTGTTAGTTGCAGAGATAAAATGTACCTTACATTAGGTGATATTTTTCTTCTGCCGCAGTTGAAAAATCCTCAACAGAGTCAGGAATAAGTTACAACCACATGGTAACCAGTTCCATGCAGGTCCTTTGCTAGTCCTACAATATAAGATGTCAACCCTGGCATATCTGATTGAGGTGGGGGCTATATCTTACTGCTTTAATACTCTATGTAATGTTGTTCTGTTCTGACTGCCTCGACAGGGGAAATGGAGGCCAAATTTCCAGCAGCTCACATAGTTGGTTGCCTATATTGACACTGGTACATCTTTTAGTCTAATTGCATTAATCACACCATATTCACTCTGATGCCTTATTCCTTAATGAAATAAATCCAGGTCCAGTCAAGAGATTGCATTTTTCAAAATCTGTTGACTGGCATTTCTGTTGGTTGATGAGCAATGGTAGCCAAGGAATGCCAAATTTGGTTTAAATATCTTTAATGAAATGAATGTTTAATCACATTCACTTATCAACTGAAATGGTTGTCAAAAGATTTTTAAAAATGCAACCACCCGATTACTTCAGTAAGAAAAGGGTACCAGAGTATGTATATTAAAACAAAAACAATTACATAGTAACAAGTCAGTATGCGCTGCCAACTGTTGAGATATTCTTAAAAATATGGTCTACAGTTCCCCTGGCAAGGTGGTTAGAACAGAGCAACATGACACAGAGTATTAAGGCAGTAAGATGTCGCCCCACCCACCCCCTCATCATACATGTCAGGGTCGACATCTTAAATGGGAGGACTAACCCCTGAGTAGGATTGCTCTTTCTGCCAGTTTACAGATCCCGTTATTTACTTCTGCCCCCTTTCAGTCAGAGTCACATTGGATTTTTCTCGAATTTGGACAATTTAGTACATGCATGGACCTTTTACCATCCAACTTTTTTATAAAAAAGACAACTTAAAATGTATAATGTAACAATTATGAATTCATATATCAGACAGATTGCATTGGCAAAAATATTTGATAAGATTTACTGTTCTTGGAATTGTGGCTCAGGAACTAAGTGGGAGGGGTATAAAGTTGTACCTGGCTGCTGGTCCTCGTTCCCAGGGCGTGGTGGAGTCTCTATTCGGACGACTTCAGCCATGTCTTTTCGGACGACGATTTTCTCTTCTTTAAAGTATTTATCCGCCTCTGGATCCACTACCAACAGGACAACTTCATCAAGCATCCCTTCATACCCAGTCTTAATTCGACTGACGACCTGCTGGTGGTTTTCATTCCCGATATTTACATCATTGATTTCGACTATACGGTCGCCCTCTCTCAGCCCCCCTGTTTGAGCTGGACTGTCATCATCAACTTTCCCGATATATTGCCCGGCGCGACCTTTTTCCGCATGCAGGTTAAAGCCATAACCCTGAAAATCTGGCCACTTGCGTATATGGCACAACCTTGGATGGTAAACCTCTGCCATGTTAGTTTGTGTGTACCGTTGCAGAAATTTCTCAACACTTTCTAGAAATTACCTGTGCGTCGAAAGCAAAATGGCGACGGCATTAGTCACATGACGTGAAATAACCAATAAAAAGGAAACTGAAGTTCCGAACAGGTAGAAGCACGTAGGCGGCGAGTAATGACATTACAGGGAACCAATCAGATAAACGTTAAAATAGACCTTATACATTGTATTGGCATTCCCATATGTATTTTATATCGGTCATCCTAAACACAGTAATAGACAGTAATGTACAGTAATAATGGTGATGAAAATACAGTAAAGTAAAAGAAAGTAAAGTAATGGAGCACGAAATTATAAATAAAAAATACATTTTTTTTTCATTTGGTTGCTGTTGTTGTTGTTGTTGTTATTTAACCATTGACACTAATATGAAAACTGATTGCGCTGGTGTAACGTAATGGAACTCCAACAGGAATATACAGTAAGGTATACTATACAATGGTAACAAATATATTTTTGAAAAAACGTATAGTCACGGAACTAAACATAATTATATTTATTTAGTTATTTCTGTCCCCAGTTTGGAGACTTTTATTCATTGTTTTTATTTTCCTAATTTTTTATTGCAAATATTTAGTAACAGTAATGGAGAGGAAATGTAGTAATGGACCCGGAATTAAAGTAATGGAAAATAGGCATTATGCACAAACAATATAGAGATTATAGATGTTGTTTAATTATATAAATAAACAAAATATATATACTTTTGTTCCTCTGTTGACATTAATATATATGATGGCGCTTGTGTACAGTACTGGAAGACTAATATACAGAACGGTATATACTATTCTATTATAGCAAATAAAAACAACTTATAGCTGTATATATATGGAACTTAATATATTTATATTTATTCGTTTACTAGTTTTAATTTTTCAAAATTTCATAAAAATGGTTAAATGATTTATATTTTAGGACCAATGGCTAAAATATCATCGATAATTTTATAGCTATCGTTATTTTATTTTATAAAATATTTAGAAAATAGACAAGACAAACTTCAGTTGCATAACCAATTAAAACTAGTAGATTATGTTTTCATCAAATGCAGCATATTCACACCTGTTGCATGTGCCTTTGATGTCCACATTAATTGCTCAGATAATCCAATAAGCTGAGTAGGTAGTGTCATGTATGAACAAACATAATTATCATTTAACAGTATACTTTCATATGTAGCGTTCAAACAGCATTAAAGGAATTGCATACATGTATGAACAATAATGTCTGTTACAGACTTTCCCTAATATTTAAACAATGATTTTAAATGTAAATAATTGAACTCCAGATGAAAATAACGAGTCGGTTCAAATATATATATATATATATATATATATATATATATATATATATATATATATATATATATATATATATATATATATATATATATATATAAAGGATGTGGCAGTCAAACCAAAATACACTATGCTATTCACTGTGTTAAAATTCTTGATTTTTGAGTTGTTTTGTGATATCTTGGATATTATCAGAATGGCAAAAGGAAAAAGCAAGAAACAGTTTCCATGCGGTGACTGTAAGAAAGACTGGGAGTCGAACTGTCGTCTGTGTCGTCTGTATGAGGTATGTCTTCTTTTGTTTTGGTATTTTTTGTTGTTGGTGTTGTTGTTGTTGTTGTTGCAGGCTCATGTATTGATTATATTGATAATGTTCTATTTTGTATTTTTTTCTTTATATACATTATCATTATTATTTTATTCTTCCTGCGATTTCTTTGAGCTATCAGTACGACCTTTCATTTTTATATCCAAGCATCCATTTATCTGTGTAACATTATTATAAATTATATACATACAATTAAAATTTTCTTATAAAGCTATCAATTGATGCCATTTATAATCAACGTAAAATTATGACAAATGAAGATTACCATTTACAAATAAGAACAGAAAACAGACATATTTCTTCAATGGTACTTACTCCCTTAATATGCTTAATGTGAAAAGGAACGATAACAGAAATCAAACCAGCCACTGCTAAAAAATTATATTTTTATCATTCAATAAAACCTATAATAAATACTGTATGTGCAAAATTATTAATTTCTTTGCTCCACTACTTGAATTTCTTTTACATTACTTGCATTTTCATCTCCATTTCTGTACATTACTGTACATTACTGTGTTTAGGTAGACCCTTGGTTCAAGTTTTTGAGAAGTCTCTGTATATACTAGATTATATTCACTACATATCACATTAAAAATTATTACAAATATTTGCATCATAGTTTCCAGTTTCCAGTTTTCTATTAAAAAGTTTAAGAACAGTATAAATTCGTTCAAAATTTATAAGGAGGGCTTAATTTCCTTCTAAAATTTCGTGCTTAGAACTGGAAATTTAACTCCGTGTTTAGCCAAGCGTTTATCCCTAATAATAGGGCTTTCGTGACTAATCTATGTGACCCGTTACCGTGTTACCGCACCGGGTAGCAAAAGATATCGGAGAAATGAACGGTAGTAGTAAATACAGCTCAACATTTTTTATAATGGGGAAAAATGGCAAACAGCTTTCATCAAAATGCCAGATAAGAATATTTTAGTTGTATATCAACATATTAGAGAATTGGAAAATTTTATTAGTTTTGCTAACTTAGACCTTACCGGTCACGTGTCCGTTTTAGTTATGCATAAAAGACCTGAATAGAACCGAATGCATCAGCTACCGACGTACATGGCCGAATGGCCGCACACGTCGTAAATTGCAAAATCATCATCATCGCATGCATCAGTGGCGTAACAACCGCCCAACCAAAACCCGCATGGGGGGGGGGGGGGACCCAAAATTCCAATGTAACAACTTTATTTTTATTGGGAGAAGGCACCAGAATCAAGTTTTGCGGGGGGGGGGGGGGCAGAATTTCTTGCTACGCTACTGACATGCATTATTCCAAGAACTTTATTCCGACAGTAGCTAGACTGTATATGAGAGTAGTAAATACACGAGAATTTTTGCGCAGTATTTTTTCTACACCAGCCAACTCGTATAAGGGTTACGACGACACGGAAATAGAAGATCCACTTTTTTTTAGCGTACCAGCGCAACAAACCAAGCAGCTAGTATAAGGATGCGATAACACTAATCTATAATTAATAGCGCATTAAGACTGGTTCTTAAATAGACATTTACTGGAGAAGTAAGACTAGAGTGGTATTATCGTATACGATTCGATATTTACAGGTGAAGAACTTACTATCATGCTAATGTTTAATTACTGCGTATAAACTAGCAAGATACTATAATCGGTATTGCAATCGTCGAGGCGTCGGTCGCTTTGCTCCTTCCTATCTCCCACTGCACACCTGGTATGTAAAGTGACGACCTGGAAGAGGACAAACCGACGAATGGGAGGAGTCATTACACAACCATGTTTGTTATTTTGTTACATACTATACACAGTAATTAAGGCATTAAACTTTCACCTAGGCACAACATAGATATTGTTGAATTACAGTCTTGCCCGAACTAAAGCAGACCAATGTATTATCCGCCCCTGTCCGGTCTTATCCACATTTAATCAGGCATAACTGACCATAACCAGGCCCTTATAGTAACGGCGACCACATTTGATGGTATATTGGCATCATTTCTAACGAAAGTAAAAGGTCTTCATGCCACGATGCTTTCTGTCAAATCTTATCAAATTCTATTTAGCGGTTCTGGAGAAGAAAGTTGTTAAAGGTTTTTCTATTTGTTGTAACAGCTGTCAGATTTGATCACTGATCGGCATCATTTGTACAAATTTGATTATGTTTTTCTTCCAGAATGGTTTCTGTTAGATATAATTAAATTCTGTTTAGTGGTTTTAAATAGAATGTCATTGAGAAAAAAAAATATTTGTAGTATCGGCTGCCATATTTGATGGCGAATCGGCATAATTTATAAAAACTTCAAAAGTCTGTTTGCCAGGATGATCTACACCAAGTTAGGTTGAAATTTGTCTGGTAGGTTTTGAAAAGAAATTTAAAATAGCAACTGTTGACGGACGACAGGCGGTTTTTCTATTTTATGTAACAGCGACCATATTTGATGGTAGATCGGTATAACTTGTATACACTTGACAGGTCTTTCTGCCAATATACTTTCGGTCAAATTTGATCTAATTGTATTAAGCGGTTTTTGAGAATGCGTTTAATTTTTATTTTTCTTTTCTTTTATTATTGCCATATATGACAGCAGATAGGCATCATTTGTAAACATTTTCAAGTCTTTCATGTAGGGATGCCGTCTGGCAAATATGTTAAAAACTGATCCGGTGTTTTTTTTTTAGAAGAGGTTTAAAACAGCAGTTGACGGACGCACGACGGACGCAGGGCCAGACCATAAACTCTCTTGGCCTTACGGTCAGGTGAGCTAGAAACTATAACACCTATGTCTCAAATCGGGGTGGGGTCCATTGCATATATATGGGCATTTCTTTAAAATCGGTGTTCCACCTCTAGTAATTTTTAAATTTTAGGTTTAACAGCATAGTAAGAGGTAGCCTGAACTGAAAACAGGCTTTGGGGTTTTAACTTTATTTACTCCCCATGTCTTAAACTATGGTGGGACTCACGGTCTATATATGGTAACAATTTGTAACATTATGTAACAATCAGTTAGTAACTATTTTTTCAATACCTAAATAGAGTCTTAGTATGCATAAATAGTGCTCCCATTGCCCTCACTCAACAAGAGCATGCGTGATTTAGCACAGCATGTGAAAAGTAAGCACCCTAACGAGATGGACGAATTTAACACAATCAAAGCAACAAGCAAATCTTAGAAAGAAAGACAGAAAGAAAATATACAAC
Source organism: Margaritifera margaritifera (assembly GCA_029931535.1). NCBI lineage: Eukaryota > Metazoa > Mollusca > Bivalvia > Unionida > Margaritiferidae > Margaritifera > Margaritifera margaritifera. Next base: position 207,294 of record JAQPZY010000561.1, read on the forward strand.
AGCTTGAATTGAATAACATTGTTGAAGAAATCTTATCTAAATCATACAAACGAAAAACACCATAAAAGGCATTCAAGCTAATGGCAAACTAATTAAAGCCGCAAAAAGAAAAAAATTAGACAGTTTGTTGCGAAAAAAATACAGGGCACTCAACGAAGTTTGAAAAGATTCTTTATTTCAGAACAGATCGAGCAAAAAGAGTTAGAACAAACAGATGGGAATATCGAACAAATGGAGGAGGACATGGAAAACGGAATCGAAAGCAGATAAAACAGAAGAGTTAAATAAGGAGCAGAGAAAACAGAAGAGTTAAATAAGGGGAAAAGTATTTTATTTGGGACACTGTCCATATCCAACTTTATGTTGCTGACTGGTATCGGCTATATCTATTACAAATTGAAGTTATCACCAAACCCAACTGTAAAAAGCGAAGACAAAAAAAAGCAAACAAGAAAGAAAAAACGACAGAGCCTACATCATGCACACAGAACAAACCAACTGTTCAACATAGCAACAACTATTACATCCTCCAAATGTTGTAGATTTTGTGTCTTTTAAATGTCCGAGACAGAAAACATAGTTAAACATCATTTACCATGCATAATTAAACACCGTTTTAATAGTTTCATAAACCAGTCGATTTCAAGATAGAGTCACCTTCTAAAGTATCTTTTGAGGAGATGCTTAAACTGTTACTGCTTTAGTCTCTGTCAATGTTTACCAAAGACTATTTAATTGTGCATGGATTATTGCAAGACAAAATAGTTCCTTAATTTAAATACATCTAGCCCCGTGGTTTTTCAATACCTTTCCGTTTCTCAACCTTTTTCCAGAACATTTGCAACGTTTAATATCTTGCAAAAAGTCTGGTGTGCATTGTAATTCATGTTGTATACTATTGATGTAAGAATTCAGTTGTTTTACAGCTTTAACCGTGTTGGATGTTGCTATGATACCAACTGAAACAATTACAATCTTGTCCAAATTTGTACAGATGACTTATTCTACTTTGTCCAATCTATCCAGTAAATCCATTTAAGTGCACGCAATTTACCTCCTTAATTCTTGTTTATTTCAAGATGTTGGTTGAAATTTACTCAGTTGTTTTCGTATTGGCATATCCAGTATCGAAGTGTTCATTTTGATTAACTGAAAATAATTAAATATATTAAACTTTTTTAGATTACGAACAATTAATATGTATTTAAAAACTATTTGTATGTGTTTACGTCACTATTTTATGTGTATAACTACGTCACTATTTTACAAATTATGCGTTGCATCATTGTCGCTGTTGAAGTCGGAATCATATTATGATTTTTATTTGAGTATTACATCAATGTTTCTGTGTACCACGCAAGCGGTGACTTAACTTGTGTTTAAAATTGTGATGTAGCCCACACTAGACAAGAATTTCACCACGGCTGAGATTCGAACCATAGACATTTCGATCTGTAATTCCGCGCGTAACGTCCTAACCAAGCGACCTCAGTTACAAAAAACACTGTAAATATACATTATAGAAGCTTTACATGTATACTGACATTTAGTGTTCTCTTTGTTCAGCTCAGGGGAAAGCAACCGAGATATTAATGCTTCGGTGCACATGCTCTGCATGATCATTCACTAAAAGCAGTCAGGTTTTGTGAAGTGGGGTGGGGGGACACCTGTAGCATTTTATCATCTCCATTTATTTTAGTAACGTTTGAAATAGCACAATAGTAAGGTCTTCACCATCAAATAATAAGTTTGCAAGATAACATCACCCTAGTCTTACTGCTTCAGTAAATATTGATCTTTTGTGAAATTGTCTAGCTGCGCTTGTGAATATTTATTTAATTTTTTTTATTTTAGTGTTGTATTCAACGACGAGACGGTTGGTGTATTGCGCTAATGCGCTATAATTTTTTTTTATAGTGTTGTATTCCAAATACAAAAGGGTTGGTGTAAAACAAAAAGCACTGTGCTTTAAACCTCATATATATATATATATATATATATATATATATATATATATATATATATATATATATATATATATATATATATCTATATCTATATCTATATCTATATATATATATATATATATACACTGCATATGAGTGGTTACTTTGATTTTTTTGCTGCCTCTTATGTCGCTGCTGCTATTAATAGTGATGATAATGACGTTGATGAAGATGACGACGATGATGATGATTATATAAAAAAAGTTAAATTCGTCTGGACACCTGTGTTTCTTTGATTCATGCCATGTTAACAGGTAAACATCATATATACATATATGCTGTCCGATATGTAACGAATGTCAGCTCCGTGAACGATTTACGTCTCGAACTAATGCGCAGCTTACTATATTCGACACCGCTTTTACACCTCATTTGTTACGCTGTTCAATAGATGGTCACGAGCATTCGACGTGTATAGCTTTTGTAAATTACATGAAATGCCAATAGCGGTCATATAATCTTGTGATTTGAAAATGTGTATCAGTCTGTATATTGGCAAAATAAGTATATGTTAGCGCTGAAAATAAAACTAAACAATACAAAACGTTGTGTTTGGTGAGGGTCCTTGGGCTAAATAGTGTTGTTCGATAGAGCTTTTTTTTCTCTGAGTATTTCAGTAAGGGGCAATATCCAGTGACCCGCATGTCACTCAAAAGATCGGCTGCTATGGCAAGCCAAATTACCATTTATTCCAAACACTAAATATCTTATAAACTTTTTAAAAATATATATTAGAAACATTATATTATATAAACTTTATATGATATCTTATATACTTCATTAGATATCTTCTAAACAATTTGAATTAAATTATCTTATAAAGTTTATAAGATATCTTAATAAGTTTATTATTATATTATATATCTTGATTTTTTAAAATAAGATATATATATAAACTATAAGATACTTTATAAAGTGTATTAGATATCTTAGAAATTGTATAAGATATAACATTTATACGATATCTGATGAAATTTAAAAGATATGTTACAAAAATATGAGATTAGTATCGAGTTAATACAGATATCTCATACATTTTGGAAGATATGTCATAAACTTATAAGATATCTTATACATTGTAGAAGATATATAATAAGCTTTCTAAGATAACTTTATTTTTTTTGTTTATAAGATATCTTATAAATATAATCAGATAGCTTTATTTATTATATAAGATATCTTTTAAATATATAAGTTACATTATATCATTAAACAATTTAGAAGATATATGATATAATTTATGATTTAGTTTATGAGATGTATAGTTCAGAAACTGAACGTCACATAAACTTCACGAGATATCTTAGAAACAATATAATACATTTTATAACCTTTATAATATATTGTATAACCTTTATAATATATCTTATAACCTTTACAATATATCTTATAACCTTGATAATATGTCTTATAACCTTTATAATATGTCTGTAACCTTTATAATATGTCTTATAACCTTTATAATATGTCTTATAACCTTTACAATATATCTTATAACCTTTATAATATGTCTTATAACCTTTATAATATGTCTGTAACCTTTATAATATGTCTTATAACCTTTATAATATGTCTGTAACCTTTATAATATGTCTTATAACCTTTACAATATATCTTATAACCTTTATAATATGTCTTATAACCTTTATAATATGTCTGTAACCTTTATAATATGTCTTATAACCTTTATAATATGTCTTATAACCTTGATAATATGTCTTATAACCTTTATAATATGTCTTATAACCTTTATAATATGTCTTATAACCTTTATAATATGTCTGTAACCTTTATAATATGTCTTATAACCTTTATAATATGTCTTATAACCATTATAATATGTCTGTAACCTTTATAATATATCTTATAACCTTTATAATATGTCTGTAACCTTTATAATATGTCTTATAACCTTTATAATATGTCTTATAACCTTTATAATATATCTTATAACCTTTATAATATATCTTATAACCTTTATAATATATCTTATAACCTTGATAATATGTTTTGTAACCTTTTAATACATTTTATAACCTTCATAATACATCTTATAACCTTTATAATACACCTAATAACCTTTATAATATATCTAATAAACGTTTGTAAGAGATCTTATTTATATTATAAGATATCTTATATATAATTTTATTGCTGATATTTTATCATGTGTATAACTTTCTTAATAAGTTTATAAAAATCTTCTATAATCTATAAGCCATCAATAAAATTTTAAAAATATCCGATATCCAATAAAGTGAAAAAAAATTTTGATTAAGTTGATAAGACTTCTTATAAAATAAAAAAGATATCTAATAAAGAAAGTTAATTCAGATATCCCATACATTTTAAAAGATATAAACTTTATATGATATCATAAACTTTCTAAGATATCTAACAAAAAATATTTAAGATATCGTATAAACGTATTAGATATTTTGATCCTTTGTTTTCAAGATATATTAAAAACCTAATAAAATACAACTATCTCATTAATTGTAGAATATATCTTATAACTTTATAAGATATCGCAAAAAATATATATATTTGATTAAAAATATCTTATATGTTATGAAATATACTAGATATCTTATATAATTCACACTTTTATAACTTATCTTATACAGTTTCTAAGATCTCATACATAGCTTATGATATATATATATATATATATATATATATATATATATATATATATATATATATATATATATATATATATATATATATATATATATAAATTTATTTATTTCCAATGCTATAAATTTGGTTTGTCTTAGGCTACCTATATGAAACGTTAAAGTGTAGTCTAGCATGTGGTCCTAGTAAGTAGATCATGTCGTTAGGAAGGAATTATTAAAATAGAATGGCAGTTGATTAAATCAGAGAAATCATTAAAGCGTTGCCGCCATTGATGATCTGTAACAACCATACTGTGCTGATAGCAGTAGAGTATTTGTCATTCCTTTCATCAACCAGATTTATGAACTCGATATACTTCACCATCAAGTTGTTATCTACCACAGTGTATCATTTTTCTCACATGGCTGACCACGACAAGAAATTTCTGAAAATAATCAAAAGTGGCGGAGAACAACCTTTTACTTTTTACACAGATAATAGTACGTTTTACCTGTACTAATGACTCTCTCTCTCTCTCTCATCATCATCATCATTTTGGGAGAGAAGGACTTCCTAACATTGTACTGTTACACGTGTGTGCAAAAGTACGAATTATATGAAATGAAATTTATACAAAGTGACACGTGTTAAAATCCTCCTCTTTCCTTTCCCACCACCATCCCTTCAGCTCTTTTTTTTTTTTTTTTTAATCATACCTTTCGTGTCTCTCTCCTACCTACTCTATATGTAATCTTCCATTTATGTTATTCATTGTTTTCTACTCGCCATGTGAGTTTGTTTTGTATCATAGAGAGGAAATTTGTATGTTTTTGTGAACTTGTTTCCTGTCCTTTTGCAAGTATATTACTTTTATGGCAATAAAATATATTAAAACTGGAAAGACGAAAAATAACGCGATTAAAAATTTAGGAACATTGCGACCGAACTAATGCTATTTTCAAATATGCCACATGAAAACTATTCTTGTTAGCACCATTTCTGTCATCGACATGTAATGAATAAAGGGTGTATTCGACTCATTATCCGGAGCTCAGTACACACATCTGTCTCATCCATAACTGTCAATAGTAGTAATATCTTGCACCCTGAGGTCAAACGGGAATTAACATTTCGCCGTAGGTTTACATTTGGGGCCTGTCTGGGGTCAAACGGGAATTGAACATTACGCTTCCATGTTGAAAAATACTATTCAGCACGCCGTGTGTAGTGACCAAAATCCCTACACCTACTAACTAACGAAACGGGTAGGATGTAAAAGAAGGGAAATGAAATCGTACAAACATGCTATCAGACACAAGCAAGTGTAGGAGTGTTTATATACACACCAGATGAAATTCTACCCATTGGGATTCTTGTATCGTCATCATCGTAGGTGGCATGGCAAACAGATTGAGTTCTTACTTGGAACATTCGCAAGAATCTCTGTGCATCATTATTTTAGTAATAGAAAATGGCAACTCTCTGACTGCTGTTTTTCGACGCCTCTGCTCCCTTGTCCTTGCTGTGGGGTAGAAGAGGACAGGTGCGTGAAGCGAATTTATAGGGATATCTCCGCGACCCAAGCGTTCTTTTCCTGTTTGAATCAACACTTTTCCTGCTTTCGTTAAGGCTTGTTTATGAATTTGTTAATCGATGAATACGTTTTGGAGAAATTCTTTCTTTGCGTCAAAGCTGCGTCTTTTAAAGCATGCAATTGTGGAGTGACGATAGGTTTCAAAATGGATGCTACCGTACGAAAAGCAGATTTTTTTAAAACATATCTCCTAAACCATGTCCTCGTTGTCGAGCTACTCCTCGGTACACAGGATACATCTATTACAATTCACTGGAGAATTTTGTTCGAAAATGTAGTTTCACGGTGAATTTCCTTTGGAGAATGTAATATTTTGTCCTAGATCTCCTTTTATACTAACAGTAACACTGTCAAAGTACGATTTACTGACAGGAAGATAATGAGGATGTACAAATTCTCGATGAACGTGATACGTGTTTCCTGCTTCATCCTAAGTAGCTATGGCAGAATCCACTTTGAAAGGAATGACTCTCAGCAACGGAGCAGCTGTGTTTCCTACGACGTTGTTCTCGACGACATCATAATACACAAACATTAAATTCAGTCCTTCGTTCAGTTCGATAGGGGATCCAAAATATTTGTAGAATCGTTTGTTGCTGTTGATTTCTTTGGTAGGTACAGGATCTGTGTTTCCTCCTAGAATAGCAAACAAACTGGGAGAAAATTTGATAGACAGTGTTTTGATCTCAGGAAAATTTAAGCTGAGAAGATGAGAAATTGGAAGGTACACACACAAAACATTTGTGTTGGTTTTGTCGAGTGCTATGCCAAATTGATCCTTAAACATAGTTGAAATCGTTTCGACAAGATGTCTTAAAATAATATCCTCAAGGAATTCCCATGGAATAGATATTCAATGAGGTATTCGTTCGTGCTTGTCTTTTGGATTCGTAAAAACCAGGATCATTTTTGTCCAAGTGTTCTTGAACTTGTTCGTTGAGGATTTCTACCACGAAAGTGGTTTGATTCTGAGTGATTTTTTTATTTGAGTGTGATGAATGATTTCTACCAAAGCTACTTCCCAAGAGCTTCTTGATCCAATAGTATGGACTGAGGTAACTTGGCCGTGAAAACAAAACTGTCGGTATATTTCAACGAAGGATTAGGAAGAAGATAACCAACACAACTGCTGCGTAAAATAGTCCACAGTTATCTTATCTCCTTGTTGTAAACTCAAATTTCCAATGGCTGCTCCACTGACACAAGACACAACAAAGACTTGGTAAAAAAAAAAAGACGATTGTAATTCTTGCTGTAAATGTGGAATCTCAGTGAGATTATGATTAGGAGGTAAATGTGGTATCCGTTGTACCAACGATGGAGTTCCACTCATCGTTTGTAAGGAACTTAAGTTAATTTCCTTCCTTCCATAAGATCAAAGGGTACAAGTGTGATGTCTTTCCCGAAAAGTCTGTCCATTTTATGTTCATTTCACCACTCCTCCTAAAAGAGTTCCATCATCGTGATAAAAATAAATCAGCCCAGGTGTTCCTTACTGTTTGGCCAAAACTTGAACTTGAGATTTATCTCTTGAATTTTTAAACAACACCACATACTGTGCATTGAGACTGACGGTGCGATTTGCTTTACTTTGTTGAAATAAATTGAGTAATATAAATGATACTAACATTACGATGATGTCCTTTTCGTGTAAACCGAAGTTTAATTTCTTATTCGTCTTCTCCTAACATGTCATCGAGGATGACATGATGTGTTTGACTAAAGTCAGACACCATCCCATCGTCTTCGCGAGGAATTCTTTCTACAAATGAAACGGATTCTCCTCGACTTTGTTGAAGTAACGTGTAAGATGATTTCCAATTCCAATCTCTGTAACACAACACAATACCCTGTGGAGGACGATCGAACAAGTGATCACACGTTTGACAAATTCGGTTTTGCCTGAACCACTAGGTCCAGCAATCAACAAGTTAAAGGGATGGCGAAGATACAGTTGTTAAAGGGATGGCGAAGATACAGTGCCTTCAAACTTTGACGATGTGACCTTTCGTGAATGACTTTGAGAACGGAGGATGCAACCATAACCCTCGAAAAGTCTTTGGAATTCTAAGATTCCATAAATGATACAAGACAATTTATAAATTTTATATCTGTAATTTTTTGTTCATGGTTCAACACATTCACATTTCAAAAAATAGTTCATGTTTTCTTTTTTTCATGGTAAGAAACATATTTATAGTTTCAAAAAAACCTCACAGTTCACGTTTCTTATTTCACGGCACAACATATTCACATTTTAAAAAGAAACATTATCTCTTGGATTTTTAAACAACACCACATACTGTACATTTTCTTTCATGTTACAAAACATATTTACATTTTATGTTACAGTTTATGTTTTCTTTCTTTCATGTTGCAACATATTGACATTAGCAACCCAACCGACCCCCCACCCCCACCCCAATTCACATTTTCTCTCTTTCATGGTACAACTTATTTACATTTTAAACAATACAGTTCACGTTTTTTTCATGGTAAAAAACAGACATTAAAAAAAAAATCAGTTCGTGTTTTGTCTTTCATTGTGCAACATATTCGCAGTTCAAAACATACTGTTCATGTTTTCTTTCTTTCATGGTACAAAACATATTTACATAAAAAAAAAACACAGTTTATGTTTCTTATTTCATGGTACAAAACATTGACATTACAAAAAATACAGTTGTGTTTTTTTCTTTCAAGGTACAGAATATTCACACTTAAAAAAACACAGTTTACGTTTTCTTTCTTTCATGGTACAAAACATACTGACATTTAAAAAAAACCAGTTCATACTTTTTATATCATGGTACAAAACATTCACATTTAAAACAAAAGTTTATTTCATAGTACAACATATTGACATTTTTAACCCCCCCCCCCCACACACACACACACAGAGTTCATGTTTTCTTCCTTTCATGATACCAAACATATTGACATTAAAAACAAAAAAAACACAGTTCATATTTTTTCTTTCATGGTGCAACAAATTCACATTTCCAAATAAAGCACAGTTCATATTTTTCTTTCTTTCGTGTTCCTTGCGTTTTCCTTGCATTTGTACAAGTCTCTCTCTGTAAATGCATTCTCACAGCTCAGGAGGTAAACTACGAATTCCCTCCACTTCTAAAGTATCAACGATAATCGTATTCTGGACCCACTAAAGGAAGGTATCGACAGCACGAAGACCATCTGTAATGTTCAAGGTAAGCTGTATCTTTATACTCCCATTCGTGAAGTTGCACACCACAACTAAAACACTGTACTTTATTTCCTTCTCCTAAGTAAAAAAAATCCTGCTCTGGCTAAAGCATTAGGAATAGGTTCTTCCATATATTTAGTCAATTTCCCTTTGAACGTCAGGAAACGACTTTAAAAATTACATTGCTCAGGTAAAGTCAGAGGAAACGTGTTGTCTTCTTTGATTTGTAATTCTCAATGAACTTGTTATATCCATAGTGGTTTGTGAGCGTGTGGATGAAATCCATAGAGGGGCACACGAACGGCATCCCTTTCGATAGTAGAGCGGCAAGGTCGTGCTGTATCGCAGGCTACAGTATCACTCTGGTCGCAGGGTACTGCAAGACTTAGCTGAACTTGGAGTTAGCGGGTCCATCATATTTTTTCTTTGTGAAATTCATCATTCTCGGTCAGCGTCTGTACTGACAGTGATCTTTCTTTATTTTGTTGGAACTTTTTATACTGGAGATCGGTGTGCCCGTACGGTAACGTGTTGTGATCGGGAAGTCCTACTCATTTTGTCGTAGACGATCTGATAAACCTTTTCTAAGGGTCGACTGAAGATTTGATGATCTGACAAACGTACAATATTGTGAAGATATACCGTTCTCACGCGAAAGTCTTGATCTCGACCCGACTTTAAGGTTTCTTTTAACACGTCAAAGTTTACCACTTGACTGGAACGATAGTTCTGTGTCAGTCCTTTAACTTTTCATTAGGTTTGAAGTTGTCCTTGTTGTCTCTGTACTAGTAGCCGTAATGTTAAGGTACACCACTGGCATAACTCAAAATAGTCTCTTCGGGATTAAACGGTCATCTTCAATGCGTGAGTGATAACATCCAGTTGATCGACGTAAATGCAATTATTTTGTCAAAGTAAAGGACACGGACTCCTAAGGGTTCCAAGGTAATTTTTAAAAGTACAATTTTAAACTGGCGTTCGCTGTTATACGTAAGCCGTATTGATGACATTGCCAAACTTGATGGGTGGTCCAAACGCAAGGACTTCTTTGTAATTAGCCAAAGTCAAATCTTCACGTGTGATTTCCACGTGTTTAGTGACTTTTCCTTTATCGTCGATGAGTTGAACGTATCGACTTGGATCTACCAATTATTCCGTCTTTGAAAATATCTGACCTTGAGCTAGTTTTCTGCACAAACAATTTAGCATGACTTTTGCAAACGATCGTCTTCCTTCGTTCTGTTCCATGTGTTCTAAAGTGATGCCTTCTAAGGATCCGTGCCGTTCTTTGAATTCATCTTTATCTTCTGGAGTCTGACACAAAGAAGGACATCCGCTAGCTTCTTGTTTCAATTTCAGAAATTCGTCGACGTAGACTGAAACAATCCCTTCACTGGAGGATTCGTCGTCCTGTTGGTATTGTTCTGTGGTAGGAAAGTGACAAATTTTGTACACTTTTTGACAGTTGGTATCCACGATCGAGAGCATGCAACAATTCGGCACTCAGCCACGTTCCTGTCAAAGGGCGTTCTTGGTCGTCGTGGGTATACTTTCAACGTGTAACGAGGTGCCGACACGTCTTGAAGATTTGGCAATTCAGGAACTCCACAAACGGTCGCTTTGTAAATGCAACCTTGGTCCAAGCAAATGTTTGCTTCTTTTGGTTGTTTGGCTCATGTACTGACGCAAAAGAAGAAACCATGCTGGTAGTAAAAAGAAATTCAAAAAGGCAAGACAGTTAAATGGATTTTTTGTGATGTGTATTTTTAAATTTCATTGTAATTCTTATTCAAGGGAATTACCAGAAAAAAAACCTAAGTGTGTATGTCTTGATTTGTTTTTTTAAGTATGGTTAAGATATTTACATACACATGCATTTTATAATCTCTCTGTCTCTGTCTCTGTTTGTCTCTCTCTCTGTCTCTGTCTCTCTCTCTATTTCAGTGGATTGTATGTTCCCCCTTTTATCAAACTTGGTATTGATGACAGCGACGAATCCTCCCATTTTCCGATCTATTGAGAATGACTGGTTAGACTATTTTGGTTCCTTATTAATGTCTAATAGAGGTTTAAAAAAACATAAATGACAGTGAAGAAATTTGCGAGAAACGAGAATGGCAATTTTGAATTGAATAAACCAATTTAAAATAAAGAAATAATTTTTAGTTTTCGCAGTGAAAAACAAAAGTCTCTTATAGGGACTGACGCTCTACTGGCTGTAAAAGAATTTCCAGCAATGCAAGATAAAAACATTTCTTCCTTTTAACTCCAGAGTGTTGAAACCATCTTTGATATTCTTAAGCGATATCATGATTTCCAAATTAGCTGCTGTGATGAACATATTGGATGTCAACTTGGCAGCATTTTCATTTATAACCAACAAGGCATGATACAAAGTTTTCTGATGGAAACCCTACGTTGATATGACTTTCCGTTTTGGAGGAGCGACGATAACAAGATTTTCAAGATGGATGCCAAGGTGGCCATATTTGATGTCAGATTGGCACCATTTATATCCAGTACCAACTATACATCATAAGAATTCGTTTGGTGAAAGCACTACGTTGATATGACCAGCCATCTAGAAGTAGTCATAACAAGATTTTCAAGATGTCCATTGTGACAGTCATATTAGAAGTCGGATCGGCATCATTTTCATTTACGACCATCAAGACACCATAAGAAGTCTTTCAGTGAAAACCCCATGCTGATATGACCATTCATTCAGAAGAAAATGTGATAACATGATTTTCAAGATGGCCACTGTGGCAGGCATATTGAATATCTAAATGGCACCATTAGGTCCAACCGGATATCATAAGAAGTTGTTTAGTAAACTAGTTTAGACCAACTATACATCATAAGAAGTATTCTGGTGAAAGTTCCGTGTCAGTATGACTTTCCCTTCAGGAGCAGTAGCTATAACAAGATATGGCCACTGTGGCAGCCATATCGGACATCAGATCGGCCCCCATTTTCATTTAGGATCAACTAGTTATCATCAGTCTTATAGTGGAAACCCCATGTTGTTATGACCATCCATTCAGGAGGAGTAATGATAATAAGAGTTTCAAGATAGCCGCTGTGGCGGACATTTTTTTTAATAACAGATTGGCCCCATTTTCATTTAGGACCAACTAGATATCATAAGAAGTCTTCTGGTGAAAACCCCATGTCAATATGACTTTCCGTTCAGGAGGAGTAGCGATAACAGGATTTTCAAGATGGCTGCTGTGGCGGCCATATTAGACAGAAAAAAGGCACCATTTTCATTTAGGACCAATTAGACATCATAAGAAGTCTTTAGAAAAAATTCCATGTTGATATGACCATCCATTAAGAAGGAGTAGCGATAATAAAATTTTTCAAGATGGCCACTCTGGCTGCCATATTGGATGTCCGAGCAGCACCATTTTCATTTAGATGAATGTGTGTGTATAGTTTCATGGCAATCCTGCGAGTAGTTTAGGAGGAATAGCGATAACAATCTTATCAATCTTATGTTAACGGACGGACGGACGACAGACGACAGACGACGGACTGACGAAGGACAACAGACCATCATAAGCTATTATGATCTTTGACCAGTAGAGCTAAAAACCAACTTAGTCTGATTTTGTTTTTTTTTTTGTGTGTTTTTTGTAAGCTTACTGTTTGTAACATACGTAGTAATTTTTCAATTGGGGATCTTAAATTTCCATTAGAGTTAAGACAGTCTCACACGTGATAAACTTACGACGTAGCATTCATTTCAGCTAGAGGGTTACATTTCCCGCCAGACAGACCCATTATGTTACATTGTTACATTTCCAGCAAGACAGACTCATCATGCGAAACATATAAAACAATTTTTAACATTACATCTTGTCCCTATAAAGTTCAATATGGCGGCCTAATGTTAAATTCCCCTTGTCTCTAGAATCTTTTTATCCTTTTTAACATTAGATGACCCCTTGTCCCTCATGTGTCGTCCTATACTACTATTCTCGGTCAGATCATTTCAACAGTTTGGTTAGTGACATTTATTTTTTTTATTTTTTTTGTAACTTTATAGACAAACAAAACTCTTTAGCTAAGGGAATTATAATACACTTTCATGAACACATGAAAACTATGACATATGTCAAGCAACCCTGGAAAAAGAGAGCCTGGAACTTATTAATTGGTTTTCAGGTAATCAAATGCAAGAGAAACCCTGACAAATTCCAGGCAATAGCGACTGGGCAGCAGACATACAAAAGAATTCCAGTTTTCACTTTGGACCGTAAATCAATACAAACCGAGGAATCGTTACATTACTTGGTGCCAGTATTGACTGCCTACTAAATTTTTATATACACGTTAGAAATATTTGCAAACAAAAAAAAAGGGGGGGGGGGGGCTCGAGACAAATAAACGCTCTTAAACCTTTAGGTAAATACCCACTTTTGATGGAAAAAAGGCAATCTATCATGCATTTATTATGGCAAACTTTAATTTATGTCCTCTTATATGACAGTTTTGTGGTAAAACAAACACAGATAAATTACAAAACACTTGTTAGGGTTCTAACATTTGTATACAATGATTTTAACTGTACTTATGATGAACTACTTATAAAGATGAACAAAAATACTTGACACTTGCGCAGATAGAGGCAGCTGGCTATGAACTAGTTTATAGTTTAGTCCTAGTTTATAATAAAGAGTTGGTAAATAGAAAACTCTCTAAATACTCTTTCACATACAAAAAACATGCTTGACATACTAAGAATCCGGACAACAAGGTCTGGTATAAACAGTCTAAGCTGTGGAATTCTCAGCCGATTGAAACTAGACATGCCAAATGTTATAATGAATACAAAAGATTAATAACTGTTTGAAAAGGTGAATACTGCTAATGCAGTGCTTATCAGAATATTTAAGGGAATGCCACGAGCTTGGTTTCTGCTAATGCTGGGTATGAATTTACATTCTTGTATCTTGCTTGCTTACTGTAGCAGCTTACTTTTAAAATCATTCGCTGATCTGATTAAATTGCTTTGGTCTTGTTGCTATTTTGTTTTCAGTGTGCTCTTTTAAAATATTAAATAGCATAATTTCCAAGTTTATAATTTTTATCTTAGAGATTATTTTATAAAAATCATATGACGAATAACAGTCCTTTTGAGTGCACTGGATCCATTGGGGGATCGCGTGTGTCAGAGATTGATTAAGATGAATGCACCAAACTGACAACGAACATTAGACTATTCCAAGCGCTTTCGATTCTCACTGAGTCTTGGTCAATGGCAAAATTACCAAATAGAGACAAACAAGACAAAAAATAAACACAAAGAAAACGTTGAATTTACAAAACTTTGCATGATTATGGACCTAATAGAAGTATTATTTCAAAATTGTGGATATCGTGTCTTATTGGTCTTAAGTCTCTCATGAACAATAACCATAAGAATAATACTAATACCCACAAGAACTACAAAAAATAGTAACTATAGGCAAGTGAATGAATAATGAACTAAATGAACCATTTTTTTAAAATTTAAAAATATGGGCTCTAAATAGATAATGATTTTATTTTATTTTATTAGGGCATGGGTGCCTTTTTGGAGTCTTTTTTATTTAAGCCGCTTGGTTTCAGTGTTCATAGGCGGCATGTCCAGTAAGTTTCCTTTTCTTTCTGGTTTCAGAACTCCAGTAGCGGTTGTGGGCAATTGCATTTAGTATAATGTCACTGAAAGTATGAAAAGGGGAAGAGAAGTGTTGTGTCACTGGACTTCTGTGCAACATTTTTGTCATCCAATCACATCTGTGAAGATTATTCCTTTTGTCTATTTTTTTTTTTCGGTTTCTCTGACATACCGAAGGCCTCAGATCTGACACGTAATGAGATAAGAACAATATTCTCTGTTTCCCATGCTTTCTTTGGACCATGTATGTTCAATATTTAGCTCGTCACTTTGAGGTTTTTCGGTGTGAGTTAGGCTACTACTGGTTTGTTCTGGAGGATTAACTTTAGCGTGTCTCAAAATTCCACGATGGGCCAGTGTTTCTGGATGATTGCTGTACTTTGGGGTTGTCCGGACGGTACGTCAGAAAAAAATACTATCCGATCAACGTTGTGTTTATCGTTTGTCTTGTTGGTCTCTGTATTTTAATTTTGCCTTTGACAAAGACTTAAAGACTCAGTGAGAGTCTAAAGCGCTTAGGTCATATATATATATATATATATATATATATATATATATATATATATATATATATATATCTATATATATATATATATAAGTAGTTGAGGGGGGTAAATAGCTACGGGGGGGGGGGCCTTTACAGCTACGTACGGGAGTTTAACATTGGGGGGCCTCTACAGCTACGTACGGGAGTTTAACATTAGGGGGCCTCTACAGCTACGTACGGGAGTTTAACATTGGTGCCTCTCCAGCTACGTACGGGAGTTTAACATGGTGGTACCGTAATGTAGTGACAAAAGACAACGTCTACTACCATCAAAAAGGGGTGGAGGGTGGGAGGTGTTTTGATAGTAGTAGACGTTGTCTTCGTCACTACATTACGGGGTGGGGGAGGGAGGGGAATAGAATTAATCTTTCTTGATAATGGGTGGTCCTGATAAGGACCGTTGTTTTTTTTTTTGTTTTTATGTTAGAGTTCATTTTAGAGGTGGTTGACACCTCCCTGGCTTTGCCCTGCATACAGGGCAGCTCCCCCTCCATGTTTCTTCACTTTGTTTACATGGAGCTGTGAAGGCCGACGGAGGATGAGTCGCTTCTGGCTCCCAATTTTCTTCCATCATGGGGTGGGGTCTAATTGGAATTTTGTTTTCCTTCTCCTCCTCCTCCCTTTTCTCCACTTCATTAAGGAGGTGCCAGGCCACCTCTAAATGAACTCTAATCTGTCTCACAATTTCTATTGTGTTCATCTTGATAGATAAAACGGGGTAGCTTAACCGGTGAAGACGTGGTTTTAATATACTAGAAGCGCGGACGTGAAGGAAAACATAGCTTACACCTAAAAAACAAAAAAAAACATCACCCCACTACCCCTGCGTCTGACGTCATTTGTTCTACGTCATTCTTGGCTTCGCGGAGTTTTACACTCCATGAACCCTGAGTCAAAAAAAGCGCCGACCTAAAAGAAACTACTTTTGATAAAAAACCACAAGTGTGAGTGCGTGCGTGCGTGCATCTCTACTCTAAAACAAAATAACACAAAACCATTAGATCGATAGAAAGAAAGAAAGAACATATTCATTTTTTTTTTTTCAAATTCAATAAAAAACCACACAACACCATTTTTTTTCAACAATCCACAAAATTTTTTTATTCAACAAGAACTATTCCAACATTATAAAAAACTAACTATTCAACCATAAAATTTTTTTCCAAACAGGAACATATTTACAAGGTTGACAACGTTGGGAAGGTAAAGTAAATGTTAAACTTTCTACATTGACATCATCATTTTGATGTACATTACGATGGTGAGCTAAAGACAAGAGATAACCATAACGTTGACAAAACCATTGTTGTACTTTAGCATCGTTTCGAACATAGTCACTATCAAAATAAGTCAGTAAATGTTCTAAGGAATATCCAAGACTGCGTTGATGAAGATAATGAACACAATATTGTCCACACACCATAGAATCTGATCCTTGTAGTCTCACATTATTGAATCGAGTTGAGACGGCATTTCTTCTCATAAACTCGATGATGTCCTTTTCCAAAGGAGGTAATCCATAAGAATCAAAATATTCCACACCACCACCATTGTGATCGTTGGGAAAGTACACGGCAATCCAATGGGTTCCTGGTAGATGACTGTCGTCAGTATTGATGACATAAGCATGAACGTTTTTTGGTTTACGATGAGGTAGTTCATCTTTAGCACATACCACAGGATTCCAAGAAGAAGTATAGGAACTGCGATTCAATAAGTAATGAAGTTCCCTGGTATCCATTTTTTTCTTCTTTTTTTGTCTTCTACAATGGAAATAACTCACTATCAATTCACACCTGACTTTATGCTTGAATTGTTCTGTCTTGTAATTCCAGGAATATTCACGTCGGATAGGTTCTGCACTCTGATGAATGAGTCCTTCGATCCGTTTGATCTCCAGAGAAGTAAGTGGAGGAAAAGAAGAAGTCTGTAAGACTTTATACCACTGTGTCAACACGTGTTCATCTGAGAGTTGTGTCCAGGCCGTTTCCAAATATTCATCCAATTGTTCTTCGCCTGTCAACATCATACATTTGTCGTGCTGTATCTGACTGGGATGATCGTTTTGACATCCATAACATTGTTCTTTAATCAGACTGTTAATGATTGGACTCAATTCCTGAGCATAACAGGTCACTAACTGTTTTTCGTGTTCTGGCCATCGACAAACCATAAATCCAGTAAACACAGGAACGGAATGGTTTTCTTCTTCTTCTTCTTCTTCTTCTTCTTCTTCTATTTGAGGTACTGAATGAATGACTTCGTCATTATCATCATCCTTTGTGGTAGTTGGTGACTGTTGAATCACTTCACAAAATCCCTCATCTATCTCCAAAGGTTCTACGTTCTGCATCTTTTGTTTCTTCTAATAGTCTACAATGACTTCTCTCAAACTGTTGATCTCTAGAGTGTTATCAAATTCTGCATACAAGATGACGTTCACTGTCTGGGTTAGAGCTTGACCAAACTGAAGTTCCACACGAAGGGGGCCTGATTTTATAGGGTGGAAATGTCCTTCATCGCTGCCTTGGTCAGGAGTGAAATCAAATCCCCACAAGGCATACCGTCCTGCATAATCCTCGTACGTAATGCCGTGGCTACTGTCGCGGCCTAACTGTCCTGTGGCTTCATACAGGGTCAAGTAAGATCGTAAGTAATTTCTCTCGCCACCAAAGTCAGGTTCAAAAGGTCTGGTACACAAGGTCTTGCCATCTCGACTGACATCTATCTTGGTGACGTTAAAGTGTTCAAACTGGAATGGATTCTGAGTGATGTTTCCGTTGAAGGCTGCATTAGAAACCATACCAATGATCAAACGTTTAGGGAGCTGTCCTTGGAAGATGTGATCTTCGACTATGGATCGGAGTCCAGAGGCTGCAGTAAAGGTTTTCACTTCCACACGTCTAAGAGGATACTTTGCAGTGGTTCTGCTCAAGGTTTGACTGATGTCGTTAGCTACTTTGGGTAAGACTTCTACACGTTGCACGTAAAGTTTGGCTTGTTGAATGATGGTTTTCCACTCGTTAGAAAAAGCTATCAAATGGAAAGCGGCACTACTGCGATTTAGTCTCAGACGTACATCTACTCCGTTCAACAAATACTTGTCTTGCAACCACATGTCCAAATGCAAACGATCCATCAGTTCTAAACTGTTCCCTCTGATTTTCTTTCGGCGTTCGTTAAATCCCACATTATGGGGATCTGCTGGAATTATTTTATGAGCAGCATCATCAGTCTGGTCAATCCTCGCCCCTGTTGACGGGGATATGTCGTTGAAGGCACCCGCGGTGTCAGGTTTCCAGACCACAGAAGCATCCAGATGAGTGTTCTTGGCATCTTTTCCGTACGACAAGAGATTTTCCAAATAAGCACGGTAAGGGTAAGTATCCAAACTGCTGCTGATCAGTTTGTTATTCAAGTACAAATCTACTCCACTGAGCAAAGAATGAAAGAAATTATTGACGGGAGCTACTAGGGAAGCTTCCACAGGAAGGCTGTTGTCACTTTTTTGTACTAGCAGTTTCAGGTACAAGTAACTGTTATTCAGATCGATGTAATCTTCGGTTTGTCCTTTGATATCAAATTCGATAGGAGCTGAATCCGTCAAAGACGATACAGGATGAAATTCCACCCATTGGGATTCTTGCATTGTCATCATGGTGGGACGCATAGAAAACATCTAGTTCGGACTTGGTACATTCGCAAGAATCTCGGTGCATCATTTTTTTCAATGGATTAGTAGTCAAATACGTCTAATTCTCTACCAGTTCTTCTTCTTTTCTTATTTTTTCTGGAAGTACTACTGTCGTGTGTTCTTTTATGAACTTTGAAAGGATTTTGAGGTCGTCGTCTCTTTCTACCTTGTCCTTGCTGCTGTGAAGTAATGCCAGAGTCTGAAGCGTGAAGCGTATTTATAGGATTTTCTCGGAGACCTAAAAGATCTTTACCAGTAGTCATCAACACATTTTTGCCTGCTCTCAAAAAGGCTTCTTTTGGATTTTGTTTGTCGATGAGGACATTTTCAAAAATTTTTTTCCTTGTGTCAAAGCGGCATCTTTTAAGGCATGAAATCCTCGAGACACCATCGGTTTCAAAATAGGAGCTACCGTCCTAAAGGCTGATTTTAACATATCTCCTAAACCATGTCCTCGTTGTCGAGCCACTCCTTGGTACACTGGATGCATTTTTTTGAGGAATGTTAGAGAACTTGTTTTTTTCGAAAATGTAGTTTCACCGTGACTTTTCCTTGGTCAATGAATGGTACATCTTGTCCTAAATCTCCTTTTATACTAATCTGGACACTGTCAAAATACGATTTACTGACTGGAAGATAATGAGGATGTACAAATTCACGGTGAACGTGAAAGGTGTTGCCACCAATACTAGTATTACTAGTGGTAGTACTTCCACCCTCTTCGTCCACAGTAACACTAGAACCACCACCACCACCCATATCCAATTTGAAAGGTATGACTCTCAGTAACGGAGCAGACGTGTGTCCCACCACGTTGTACTCCACCACATCGGAGTAGACAAACATTAAATTCAGTCCACCATTCAATTCGATAGGATGTTTAAATTTATGTCCAAATTCTACGTTGGTTCCAAACTCTAAATCACTTTCAGCGGTAAAATCTTTATTTCCACCCAAAATACCAAACAATCCAGAGCAAAATTCAATGGTCAAATATTTTCTCTCTTCCAAAGGTAAACCTTTATCTTTCTCAGTAAGGAGTTGCCCTCTCTCTTTGAAAAATTGGACAATTAAACGTCGTGCCAAAGCATGGTAAGCAATTCTTACAAATTTATTGGCTGCTGATATGGCTTGGCTAAATTGGCGTGCAAACTGGGTTCTAATGGTGTCCACCAAATGTTCAGGACTAAAATAATATCCTGTAGGAATTCTCAGGGTAATCTGAGAATAGACAATAGGACTAGTAGATTTAGGATCTGGTACTAACTTTTTGAATGATCCTTTCATGTCTGGATCTTCAGGGTCTTCTTTCCAGATTTCAGGATCATTATTTACCATGTGATCATGTATTTTTTTGTTCAAGATTTGTACAACCATAGTGTTTTGAGTTTTGTTGATGTTTATGATTTGCGTAGGATGAATGATTTCTACCAAACCCACTTCCCAATGAGTATCGTGATCCAATTGAATGGCTTGAGGTAATTTGGCCGTGAAACAACATAAGCGGTTGTTGGGAAACACATCCATGGAACTGTCACTAGGTAACGTTAAATAAAATTGGTCATTCATAGTTCCAAAGTGGTTGTTCTGGTGTCCGAGGTGTCACTCAAGTGAACAGAAGAAGGATGTTCAAAAGGTTCCAAAAGAGGACTGGTAGTATTTTGGTGGTGGTGGTAACTGGACGAAGAAGAAGAAGATGGACTGGCGTTGTTGTGGTGACTGTTGTCGGTCGTGGTCGTAAATTTCAAAGAGGGACTGGGTAAAAGATAACCGATGCAACTGCTGAGTAAAATGGTCCACAATTGTTTGTCTCCTTGTTGTAAACTCAAATTAGCAATCGCTGCTCCGATGACACAATACACTACAAAGATTTGGCAGAAAAAGACGATTTGATTTTTAGGCACACGTTCTCCGCACCAAACCCAAAGTGGTTGTTTTTGTAATTCTTGAAGAGAAGAAGAACTCTGTGAAGGAGTCGTTGAAGTCGTCTGGGTGGCTACTGTGTTGAATGGCATGTTGTGAGTTTACTTCTTTTTCTTTTTATAGTCGACGACTTGAGAAGCAGCAATCCAAGAATCAAAACTAGGGGGATATCCTTTCCAACGTACTTTGACTTCTTCTATTCGTCGTTTACCAACTTTCCGTGTTCTTTGTTCGAGAATGCTTTCGATGTCGTACAAGGTGTCTTCTTTTTTAGTCACTCGTTGTAACTCAGGCAAGTAAAATGTTCCTTAGAGGACTTCACCGTGCATGTCTTCCAATTTATAGACGGGAGGATCACGTCCACGGACGGGGGTAGTGACACGAAACAATTCGGTAGTCCAATTAGGTAAATAACCTTTGTCAAAAGTACGTTTGGCTTTTCCGATGCGAACCCAATCTCCCGTCTTTAACTCCAACAAGGGTGTCTTTTTCTTTTTCTTCTGGGGTGAACCAAATAATTTATCAAACACGGTCACTTCGTTTTCAGGGCTGACCTCTTCGGGGGTACATCCGATGCTACGATGGTACGATTGATTGTACGCTTTGACCAAACGAGGTAACACGTCGATGTACTTGAGAGTATGTTGATGTGTAAAATATTTCCACATGCGTTCTTTCAAAGTTCTTTGAAAACGTTCCACGATACTGGCTTTGGTTTCAGGATTTTCGGTCGTAAAAAAATGAATGTGTCTTTGTTTCAATTCTTTTTGAAAAGCTTGGTTTAGAAATTCGGTGCCTTTGTCCGTTTGCCATCGTAAAGGTTGGCGTCCACTTTGTTTCAAGACCAATTTTAAGGCACGTACCAATTCGGTACTGCTTTTAGAAGTCAAAGGCACGACCCAAGCAAATTTGGAAAACACGTCGATGACACAAAACAAATATTTGTAACCACGATTGTAAGTAGCTAAATGAGAGACGTCCGCTAAATCGGCTTGCCATTGATGATCGATCCCTTCCACTTGAGTGGTACTTCTAGAAAATTTACGTCGAATGGGTTTGTGTAACGTGTACGTTGATTGTTCTTGTAACCATCGTCGTACTTCAGGTAAACGTACACTTTCCAATTGACTTTTAGCAGCTCGATATAATTTTTGAACTCCTCCGTAACCAGCAGCATGACCAGGATTGTAATAAATGGTGGCTAACAGTTTCTCCATGATGATGATGATTTCCTCAAGAATAAGTTAACCAAGTTCCAATACTCTTTTCTTCGTGAGGTATCTTTTTGGATTGTTGTTGTTTACGTGTCCGACGTGCTACTGGGGTAAAGGAGGGAGTTTAATCAGGAGTCATCGGTTCTGTTTTGACTTCTTTCTTCACTTCTTTCTTTTTTTCTTCTGAGGGTAAAGGGGTAGACCTCTTCTTTTTTATCCAATCCGGGTTGGCTAACTTTTTTATTTTTTTAAGAGGTGGAGTTAGTAAAAACTCTTCTTATTCTTCTTCTTTTTCTTTTTTTTTTTGATGGTCACTTTAGGTTCGCTTTTCATCAGAGCCTTAAAATCTCTCAGAGTGGGTGAAGCTGTTTCGTCGACTGCTTTTTGACGAAAGAGTTGTAGACGTTGTAAAAGTTGACCGTACCGTTGGAATTTTTCTGTTTCGGACACATTGTTTTGTTCCATCAGGGATTGTAATTCTTGTTGTAACTGAGACATTTCGTTAAGATTAGGATTGAGTGGTAAATGAGGTATCCGTTGTTCGTTCCAACGATGAAATTCCATCCATCGTTTGTAAGGTACTAAAGTCAGTTTTCGTCCTTCCATTTCATTCAAAGGTACCAAAAAGGTGTGGTCTTTTCAGAGAAGGGTGGTCCTTTTTATCTTCTTTTTTTTGGGTTATCGCATGACCCCTCCTAAAAGTGGTCCAGCAATCGTTCCTAACAAAGGAGCGGCTATTTTTAACAACGGTCCTAACAACATAGGTAGAAATCCTCCTCGTTGTACTAACATTTTTTTCTTTTGTTGAAGAGGTATTTTCTTTTTCACCATTTGACGAAGAACGTTCCGATGTTTTCCTAATTTTTGTTTCTGAATCTTGGACAAAGGTACCGTTCCTTTCAACACGTTCAAACAACATTCACACACGGTATCGATGATTTCTTTAGGAGCTGTTTGAATGAGTTGTTTTCGCATGGGAGGATTGGATTTGGTCAAGACAGACAAGACATCCCAATGTTTCGCCAGACGAGGGGGAAGTCGTCCTTTTTTGCTGGTTTTCTTCTTTTCTTGGTGGTGGTGGTGTACACGTTTGGGAGCCATCTTTTTTAGTCGGTAGAAAACAAGTCTGAAGTCTTTTGGCCTTTCACCCTTCTATTTTATACTGGAACACGTCTCCACTGATTGTCTGCACGACGTACCAACTTCACGACAGGTCTGACTCGACGTTGAGGTGTTTTCAAGGGACTAAATCGTCTCAATTCTTCTTTGGATAAATCCACTAAACTTTGTAAGATGCCAGTTCTTTCTTGGACTTTGGTTTTAGGGGATGGTACTTTGTGGGTGGCTGCTGCCATGGCTAAATCAGCTGAAGTCGACGGTCCCGACGGGGTGACTTTTGAAATAGGTTTCCATTTTTGCATCAAATTAGAAAACACTTGTCTTAAGTCTGGTTTGACAGGCATCATGGTAAAAGAGGGTGGTGAAGAAGACAAAGAGGAAGAGGAGGTGGACGCAAAAGGAGACCTTGTCATCATTTGGGACTGTGATGGTGGTGATGGTAAGGGTGGTGGTGGTGTTTTGCGGGTGTACGTTTGCGTCCTGGCTGCAGTACCTCTCTTGCGGGTGTTAGTGGTGCCAGTGGTGGTGGCAGTAGGTGTTTTTTTCTTCTTTTGGGTACGACTTTTCTTTTTCTTGGGGCTGGCTTTCTTTTTTGGACTTTTCTTCTTCTTTTTAAGAGTTGTTTTGGTTTGGGTATCATTAGGATCCCATTTCAAAAGGGAACGAATCATAACCCCTACTAAAGAACCACTTCCACCAGGAGTTAAAATGATTTGTTTTTTAGTCCGTGAATCGATTCTAGGATCAGCCAGTTGTGACAATGCCGATTTATGTCTTTGAAAAAAACGTTGAGTTTGATGAGGGATGTGAATGATGCCTTGCAGTAATTGACGTGCTGTCAAAGTAAACCATCGTAACACTTCTTTAAGACTCGCTTCTAACAAATGAGCACGGACTTGTGCATTTTTTTCACGACTGATGCCATACAAGGCACGAATCAATTTAGCCGAAGGATGAGATTGAAAGGAAGTCATCTTCTCTCCAAAAAGAGTGTGAGATAGAAATGACGTCGTAGGTTGTTTTTATATTTTTTTTTTTTTTTAAAATGGGCTGAAGGGGACGTGTAAATGACAGGACCCCCTTCTTCACCCCAAGAGCGAAAGATACTGGCACGAAATCTCAAATAGTCAGGAGTGGTTGGTTTTAAGTCGATGAGTAAATACTCGTGAGGGGTTTGAGTGGCATCGTCGTACGCATAATTGAGCCAAGGAGCCCCTAACTGTTTGGCTAACACTTGTACTTGAGATTTGTCTCTGGGACTTTTAAACAAGACCACGTAATGAGCATTCAAACTAATAGTTCGATGGGCTTTACTTTGTTGAAATAAATTTTGTGTAATGTAGACAATACTAGCATTACGATGGTGTCCTTTTCGTGTAAACCAAAGTTTAATTTCTTGTTCGTCTTCTCCTAACATGTCATCAAAAATAACTAAATGAGTTTGACTCACGTCAGACACAATTCCATCGTCTTCGTGAGGAATACCATCCACAAAGGAAATGGTTTCTCCTTGACTTTCTTTCAATAACGTGTAAGACGGTTGCCACTCTTTGTAACACCACACGATACGTTGAGGTGGACGATCAAACAAATCAGTTTTGTGTTCGATCAATCGTTTGACAAATTCGGTTTTGCCTGAACCACTCGGTCCAGCAATCAACATGTTAAATGGATGGCGCAGATACAAAGCATTCCAACTTTGACGATCTAACTTTTCGTCAATCACTTTCACCACAGAAGAGGAGGAAGAGGCAGACGAGGTAGAAGAGGATGATGATGATGTAGCCATGATTGAGGTAAGAAGATTTTTGAGAAGAAGACAAAAGACTCAAGGCATTTTATACGATTTTCATACACGTTTATTTTTTTTTAAAAAAAAGTAACCAACCAACCAACAAAATAACATATTTTTTTTACAAGTCATTCATTTTTTACAGTACTACGAGTGAGAAAATAGGCAAGTAAAATCATCAGGTACACAATGAAGGCTCCTACTAAAACCATCAAACTGTCATATAAACACGTCAATGTACAACAATAGTTTCGTGTCCTAGTCATGAAAGACACTGTGTTTTGGGGTTGGTGACATTCTTCTTCTGCTTGTCTTTTTTGTTTTTTTTTAATCCTCTGACGGTAGCAGCGGTGGTGGTAAAGAAGGGTGGTGGTGTTCCTCAAGAGGTATTGGAACCACAGTAGTGGTAGTGGTGTCAGGTACTTCTTCTTTTTCTTCTTTTAGGGTTTCCCATCGAGGTTCCCCTTTTTTCACTTTTAGAACCTTATGAACAAGTGGCCAAATCTTTGCTGAACTAGGCCACTTCTTGTAACCAATATTGGAAACCAAGGTTTCTCCAGGGGCGTACATCTTTTCAATGGAAAAGGTGTTGGTGTAACTCACTAGCAAAACACACTTCTTGAAATGTTTTATACACAGATAAAGTGTGACGAATGTCTTCTTCACATGGAAGTGCGTCACTAATTTTCATCACCACTCTCAACGCTTTACGTACAATGTTTCTTTCTTGGACTGATAAAATTAAGTTTTTATAGTCTTCTTCTTCTTCTACTAAGTCCGAAGAAGAAGAACACAGGGTCATATTGTTTTTTTTTGGAACTCAACAACAACAATTGAGTCCAAAACAACCACGGATCATTCAAAAGAATCCAAGGCAAACACTTGTCCTCAAAAATAGTCCACAACGAATGTCCTGGAAAACGAATTCCAAGATAAGAAGTCACTAAGACACACACCACATAACGTCCAAAATTTAATGGACACAGTTCTTGTATCACTTTTTTATAATCCTCTAAGGTCTGAATTTTATCTATGATTTCCTTCCACGGAATCCGTTTCACAAGTGGCGTGTAGAGTTCAGGCATACCCACTCTTTTATAGCCAGGCTGTGTCTAATACTAGGCACTTAGTGGTGACGGGCTAGATCTTTGGCAAACTCTTGGTAAATCTTTTCGCGCACTTACAAAGGCAAGCCACGAATGTACTCTGGTAAAGTTTCCGTATTCTTCTAAAGAAGAAGTATTCTCCTCCGACATGGAATTTTTTTTAAAAACTACTTCTTCTTCTGTTTGGCATCTGGCTCATCGTACCCGAACTGTTCTAAGGCGACTAAAGGTAAGAACTGACAGTGCGGAGACCATCTGGCATGTTCAATGTAAGCTGAGTCGGTAGGCTCCCAATGGCGAAGTTTCACACCGCAACTAAAACATTGAACTTTATCTCCTTCTCCCGTGTATTTAAATCCAGATCTAGCTAAACCTTCCGGTTTAGGTCCTTCTAGATATTTTGGCCACTTGTCTTTGAATGACTCCAGTCGACTTTCATACTTGGAATAACCAAGTAAAGTCACAGGTATTCAGATATGCAAATAGGGACCCACATTCACCTTGTTGTCATTAACGTCAATACCAAACCGTACAGAATCCGTTTCATCGCATGGTACTGCATCACACTCCAAGTCGTGGTGACTCATCTTTCTTCTTCTTCTTGCTTCTTGGTTAACGTGGAAAGTGAGAATGAAGGGTTAGGTTTGGAAGGGGTGCCCTTTTTTATACTTCTCCAAATCGGCGTGTCCGTAAGGTAAAGTGGTGTGATCTGGAAGTCTCACTCTTTTTTGGTACACAATACGATACACTTTTTGAACAGGTCGAGTCACGATTTTATGATTTGGTAGGCGTACAATCTTGTGAGGTTCTAACGTGGCTACTTGAAAATCTTTCACCTGTCCAGACAGTAAAGCATTTTTTAAAACCTCAAAGTTCACGACTTGGTTAGTTCGATAGTTCAGAGTTAATCCTTTGACTTTACAGGAGGTGTGAAGTTGACCTTGAGGGTCTCAGTATCGGTACCCATAATTTTTAGGGCCACCGCTAGCAAAACTCAAAATGGTATCTTGAGGGTGTTCGTCTGTCCAGGCTCCTAAACGATCTCCTTGAATAGTAGGGTGGGGATAACCGGGGCGATGAATGTAAATGCAACTGTCAGTATCAAAATACAAGACACGATCTCCCAAGACTTCTAACGCTTCGTCGTACAATTTCAAACGAGCATGAGCAGTCACGTAAGCGGCAATGACTACGTTGCTAAAGTCGTCAGGTTTGACAAACTTGGGTTCTTCTTCGAAATTGACATAGATCAAATCCTCACGGACGATTTCAACGTGTTTAACTAGTATACTTTTGTCGTCCACCAATTCAAAGTAACGATAAGGATCGTCCACGTATTCCGTTTTGGGTAAGATCGTTCGTTGAGCCATTTTACCCCACAAACAATTCAACATCACTTTGGCAAACGATCTTTTTCCTTCATTTTTTTCTACGTCTTCTAAAGTGATGCCTTCGACGTCACGGTATTCTTCTTTAAATCGTTCTTGGTCTTCTGGAGTTTGGCACCACGAAGGATAACCACTAGCTTCTTGTTTCAGTTTGAGAAATTGGTTCACGTACCCCGAAAAAATGCCTGGATGATTAGTGGCGTCGTCCTTTTGGTATTGGGCTGTAGTTGGAAAGTGCCAAATTTCATACACGTTCAATAAACGGTATCCACGATCCAGAGCTCGAAACAATTCGGCGCTGACCCACGTTCCTATCATCGACAGTTCTTCCTTCGTGTGGCGACAGGGATGATCTTGGTTGCACGTTTCGGCACACGTCCGACATAAAGGAAACATCAATTTTCCTTGACAATGGTGAGGTAAGATGGGATGAAACAAGTTTGTCGGAGGTAAGACTTTACATTTGATTAATCCTTCGTATTGACGAATGTGTTCCACGTCAATGTGTTCTGTTAAAATTTCAGGGTGTCCAGTAGGAAAACGAGAATATTTACACACCCAAGGATACAAAGAACACACGTCAATGTATTTGATTTCTTCTCCTTGGGATTCATTCACGTCGTACAGTAAACGAGTGGCATTGGTTCGTCCTCCAAATAAACTGTGGCGTTATCCAAAGGTTCGATGTCGGCTGCGTCGTAACTTTGAGTGATGGTCTTAAATTCAGGATCGGTTTTCAAACGTCGATCGTATTCGTGTTCCCACATTTCTATCACTTGATATCCTTGACTTTCTGACTGGAGTCGTCGTTGACAAGTCTGTTCGTATAACTGATCCATGGTAGAATCTGAATAACGGCTTTCCATGTCTCGGTTAGGATAACAAATAGGACATCCGTGAAATAAACATCCCTGAAACTCGTACACAATGTGTGGGTTTTCTAAATCCCAACCATCCACGGAATACCCTCCAATCTTTTTTCTCCTCCTCCGTTTCTAGCATGTTGTATCCATTTGTCTTCTTTTTGACATAAGTAATGAAGCCAACGTAAAGCTTTGGCCGAATATTGACGACTGGCAAAGGCACACGTGTTGGAGTCGATGATGTCCAGTTGGTTCTCGGGCATGAAATTTTGTCTGTAGACCAAGGAACAGGCTTTAGGTAAAGTGGCTGCATATTTCAAAGGATCGACCTCCGCACTATCGAGAAATAACTCTCGAAACTTTCCACAACAACGTCTTAAAATATCTACATCCGATCGACAATATTTGAGCATCTCTTCTTGAAAGTCAAAGGGATCGTTCTGATGAGTTTCGGTACCAAGCGTGAAATGCTTCTCGCTGTTCGGGGTCGCATTCATCGGGATCGTAATCATGAAGGTCAGGTAATGAGGTTAGGACGGCCTGTTGAGTAGTTTCCGTGTTAAAGAAGTGAGGAAAGTAACCTTTAGCCATTTCTGTCATGGCGAACGTTTTTGGCATTCGACTCAAGGCATGGCTAAATATCTAATCGTAATTCTTGAATTGAACTTGTCCTACTTTCATGTAGATGAGCTTTTTTCCATTCATGGATGAAATCTTCAGGACGTTCGGTTCCATGGTGTCAATATAATAATGGTAAGTAAAAACTGTCCATAGTATCCTGAAAAATTGGTGAGCTATGACGGTGGCATACCCGATGACAACTTCCGTAACGGATGAATGCTCTTCTTCCGCCTCCAAGTGTCATCGATAGGGTCTAAAACCCATTCAGCACACTCAGTAATAAGTAATTTCACTTCCACGAAAGATTTTTTCACGTCCTCCTGGAATACGATCTACAATGAGGACAGTGAAAATGAATCGATTCTTGAATGCACTGATTACAAGCCCGATGTGCTACACAGAAATTTGGAAATGTGAGTGCCTGTTTCTTGCATGCATTCAAAATCAAAGAAGATGAAATCTTACTTGGATCTTGTTCTTCTTCATCTTTATTACGTTCTTCTCTATTCTTGTCAAACTTTTGAATAAAACATCGATGATCAAAATCGAACAATTCTTCTTGCAAATAGAACATTTTTTCATGCCAGCACAAATGTTGTCTCTTGGAGTTGTTGGTAAACGAATGAGTTGTCCACACGTAGAACAGCGATTGTAATAACTCCACAAGCCACATTTTTGTTGGTGTCGATCCTTGGGTCTTGCGATGCTGTTCGTAGCAAGTTAGGACTGA